>APFE031431709.1:0-17388 GCA_000404065.3 Pinus taeda
CATTCAGATGCTCTGTCACTGAGTCTCCATCTTTCATCCTCAGGTTATACAGCTTTTTCCGCAGGAACAGTTTATTCACCAGAGATTTAGATTGGTACAAAGTCCCTAACTTCTCCCACAAATCCTTCGCCATAACTTCCCCTGATACATTCAACAATACTGAATCTGAGACACATAATCGTATTGTGCTCTTTACCTTCCAATCCAACTTATTCCATTCTTCATCGGACACTCTCGTTGGTTTAGTACCCGGATCTACCATGATCCATTGATCTTTATCCATCAACTGATCCTCCATCTTAAGTTTCCACAACTCAAAATTCTGACCATTAAATTTCTCAATCTCTATATTTCCACTGCTTGCCATATTCTTTCACCACCAAAATTGATCTCCCACTGAACAGGGTCTACCACAGACCCAAGCAAAACCCCTCAACAACAAAGGCATCCCCTTGAAGCCAAAACAGCTCTGATACCAAATGTAGGTTTTAACCTCGTACAGAAATTACCTACATACAAATTCTAAAACACAAAAAATAACTAATGCAAGAGCATAACACATAAAACACATATACACAGAGATTTCCCTTGGATCCCAAAACCGGGACTACTAGCTTGATTTTTCATTATGTTCCTTTCAATGTTATAATACATATTTATACATGTTGAAGCATCCAATACCATGGACTGAAAACCAAAATTTTTTGGGGCACTACCTCGGACCCCATAAAGTGGGGTTACGGGTACCTCTCAAACCCCCTATGACCCCCCCTCACTACACAATCGGTGCAATAAAGGGGGGCTCCGCCCCCATTCTAACCCCCCAGTTAACTATGTGGGCTAGTCATGGAAAGAATATGACACAACCCAATAGCTTATGGACATGCCTATGAATCATGGGAAGAAGAAGCAAGAGGACTAGGTATAGGTTCCAAAGAAAAAGGTCTAGGTTCTAGAGGCTTAGAGGGAGTCAATTTCTAAAGGGAGTTTGCAGGTTCAAAGGGGGACTTTGCAGCCCAAGATGAGCACGTGGTCAGTGAAGAGCAAGGGTGCTTCTATAGATTCCAAGAAGGAGTCATGGAGAGAGTGGAAGACATTTCAGGAGAGGAAGAAGAAGCATGAAGCTTCTAATGGAAGTAACACTTTCGAGAGAGGCATATTTCACACTATAGGGATTGTTGCAGTTATGAGTGCTAGAAATTGGGCGAGTGTTGTGAGTAGTAATGATGATGATGATGATGATGATGATGATGAGTTGCTTCCTAGTCTTGGAAGTACCTCCCTTGCTAAGAGGAAGTGTTGATTTTTGATAGCTTGAGAGGTACTCCAAGCCCTAGGGTTTGGGGTTTGGATGTTGGAGCACCATAATAGGTCATTTTGGACTTGGAACCCAAGGTTGGGGTTTTGTACCCAAAGGAGTTGGGCCAAAACCATGAGTTACACTAGGAATGTGATGGATGGAGATGATATAGGATGGTGATGAGAAACCAATGCATCAAGAACCATCGAATTCTAAGATATCTAAGTGAAGACATGAATTTCTTAAAATAATGATGGGTTTTTGGACATACAAGCCATGTAGGTGTGAGGTAGATATGTCCAAAAGTCATGTCTCTTCAAGTAATTCATTGGAGCCACATGTAAATATATAATATATAATATATATAATATATATATATATATATATATATATATATATAATATATATATATATATATTAATATATAATATATATATATATATATATATATATATATATATATATATATATATTATATATATATATATATATATATATATATATATATATATATATATATATATATATATATTAGACACATGTGTGAGGTTATTAGACCATCCAAGAGCAACATTTCATATCGAGATCATCGCCTGTGGTAGACGTAACACAAGAAGGAGAGGTTCAAGGAGAAAAAGGGTAATTTTGAGGTATGTTTTGTGGGTTTGATAGGGCTGAGGTGAAGCAGAGGCTATCCAATTGAATTCTAAGCATTGAGGTGCATATTTCAGGGTGTAATTCTCCTTGTTTTGGAGGGTCGCAGGCTCTGTGGGACAACAGAGATATTACAAGCATGTTCTAAGCTTGTTGGAGGGGCCATAAGGCCTATTAACAAGAATAGTGATAAGGGAACATGCAGCATGGGAGGCAAAAAAACAGGTAAAGGAAGTCGAACTGATATTTAAGGACTATTGCAATGGTTAGAAAGGGATGACAAGGTATGCATTGAGGGCCTTGACCACATAGAAAAACTACAGCAGATGCACCAACTCAAGAGTACAGGTATGTTGATTGTTTTTTGTTAAATTATTGCTCTGGAAGAGGTCCAAGTTTGGATAGTTTGGAGCCTATGGAATCCGAGTGGAAGAGGGCTAACTAGGATGGTTAGAAGCCCTTTCCTAGGATCAAATTCTACAGTGAAGTATTGGGAATCTTTGGATTCATGGAGGATAGAGTGTAGATGTCCAAAGTAGCTCTTGAACAAGTGGAAAAGAAGGATATCAACAGTTGTGCGTTGGGTGAAGTTGTTGGAGTCTAATGTGTAGCACTTTGATGGACAAAAGACCCTACTAGCATAGATGTTGGATAGCTCAGGTATTGGCCAGCCTAGAGTAGCAGATTGGATCAACCTGTGTTCATTGTAGTAGAAGTGGCTTGTAGCATTGATAGGTGAAATCCCTCCTACAGTCTCAATCTGTTCTTTCTTGATGCACTAAGGGGCAACAAGAGAGCATATTGGAAGCGAAGGATTGAAAGGACAAGATATGCAATGAGGCTATGACTGTGCACTAGAGTAGCGAGATTTGCATTATATCTTTTATTCTTGTACTTGTGGATATTTGATGGAAATTATCCCTTGTACATGAGCCCTAGACCATTTTATTATATTTTGATAATATAACGAAGTTAGGTTACATATATTGTTGTTATTGTTCCTATTGTCCACGTGATTGATTTACTGTATTATATTGTCCCATTGTGCAAACTAGCTTTGTTGATATTCTTGATTTGGTAGCATGATATATTCAAGATTCTATCCTAGACTCCAAGGTCATGTAAATGCAACACATGCCTCATAAAACCTTTGTGGTGATGGTTGAGTTCTAGCGCAAGTCCAAACTATGAACCACCATTGCCAAGCCATAGTTGATTTCTTCCACAAATAGGTCATAATGCAAAAACAACCAAAAATTAAAAAAAAAACTAAGGTTTAACCCTAGGAATTTTTAGTTACTTTCATTTTGAATTTATTGTTAGCCCTTAGATACTATCCTAAGATGAAGAAATCCCCAACAAATGTCCTTCCTAGACTTCAATGTATGTTGTAAATCTCGAAGGAAATACTCTCGCAGGAAATGGCTTGGTGGCAAGGTGTTTCTCACCTATAATGGTTCTTGGCAAGAACCCACCTCGAAATAAATGCAGTAACAATTATCTAAGCAGAAGGAGGAGTTCTCAAGGATATGGTTTTTGGCAATAATTGGTCTTAGAGGAACCCCAAGATGGGAGGGAGGATCTCAACGATAAAGGAGATATTAGCGGTGTAGTTCTCGGTGAGAACTTGTCTCAAAGGAAACTCCTTAATGGCAAGGTCCTTGGTAGAGGAGGATTCTTGGTGAGGAATTAGTTATGAAATGACATAGCATAGGAGTGACTTGCACCATTGACCCTTAAGCATGGCTTGTTATTTGCAATGGAACTGCGTAAGTAATGGTGAGATAAGGAAAGACCATAATGAACGGGTCAACAAATAAAACACCAATGCTAAGTAGCAGTGAGAGGCTAACTAGGATAGGCACATGGGAACCATGTAGATTCCATGTGGGGGATTGATGGCATGGCACTAACCTGAAGTGACCATAACTTCTGATTTAGAGGTCATATCAGCACAAAAATTATATCGTCAGAATCATCTCGATGAGATGAACACGATGAAATAATCCATATGAAGTCTTACAGAAGTTGAGAAAGCTAAGACATTTTAGGACCCCTATCCATAATTCTACCTTAGATCTTGGGTTAGCATAGTATCCACCTCCTACTCACCTATGGTTTGGCGGGAATTAGGAAGGGATGTTGCTACAATCATGGTATAGACCTCATCTCCTATTCATCAAGCTTAATTTTAATAGTTACTCCAAAAACAATGCGGGATATTCTAGAGCTAGAGGTATTTTAAGAGATGCAACAAGGTCGACCCTCTACATTATTTCTAGCAATACCAACAAACATAGTCACTTTAGCAGGATTATTGAAAGGAATGCAACTAGATATACAAATTTGCCTCAACAACCTAGTCATAAAGGGGGCTCACAATTGTTCAAGTAATCCCCTTCTAGAATCTTCCATGGTAATAACCTAGATAAAATATCCATTAATTAATGTCGATCATCAAGGTTAATTCAAATATTATTTTATCAATCCATGTCAATTATAATCCCCTCCCATGTATGAAGGAAATCCAATGGTTTGGAATATGTATTAGTGAATGAAAGGGTGACTTAGGTAAGTCAATACTTACTATGGCCTTGGAGTGATCAAATTCCTAATCAACTAATAGGTTACCACCCATGTCTCTATGTCAAGGGTAATGAGAATTTAGATGGGGTGCCATTTTCTAACTCCATCATCCTCCACATAAGCTAGGTTGGTGTCATCCTACACATAAATGTACTAGACATCATGCATAAAATAGGGCAGGAGCACAATGAAGTAATTTAGGCCAAATGAGCCCATATATCCTACAAGTTTCCCATTGAGTTTGTGAAAATAATACAGCTATGCACCATCATGGGAGAAATAGGAACCTAGTTATTTTAGTTCCTAAAGATTCCAAAAGATCCAAAGCTCATGGATACTTTTGCAAATCAAGAATTTAGAAATGGTGGAAGGCCCTCCTTAAGACCGAGGCTTGCCACTTCTTCTAGCCAAGAGTCTCAATGCACTTCCTTTTTTTCTTGGTTCAATTATTACTATTTCTATTTCTTTGCTTTGTATCTTGAAAACAAGGCATTCTATTAAGTCAATTTGGGTCATCCTTGATTGATAGTAGATTTTGCTAGTGAGTACAATTAAAGTCTAGATCAATTTTAAATCCCATCCTATACTCATATGTACAACACTTCATTTTCACCCCTTATTCTCATCACCTTAGTGAGTCACAATTGTAACCACTAGCCTCATCCACAACCCAAATCCTCTCCCCTATACTACTTTATGAGTGTGGCTAAATTGAACATTAAAGTAATCCTATATTCTAGAGAAAGAGGGTATCGCAAAAGGTTGAAACCAATAACCAAATTCTCTCTCTGTCCCTCCCCCCACAAAATATTCATTGATATGTAACTAGGGTTGAAAAAGATGCCATGAAGGTACTTAGTGGTTTCCATTCCAAATTCTCCTAAGGTTAAGGAAGAGATGGGAAAAATAGAAAATTTAGTTAATCAAAAGTGGAAAACGATAACCATAAACCAAATTGAGGAAATATATAAGGGATTGATCCTTAACTCAAACTTCTCTAGAACTACAGAAGAAAAAAAAAAGAGTTGGAAAAGGTTTATTGGGTCAATCAAGATTTTTCCCAAGTTATAAAGGAAATAGGCCTCCAATTATAGGTCATTATACACAAGCTATGTTTAATGGAAATGAAATTTAAAGTGGTATTCAATTTTTCAACACTGATATGCAAAGTATCATGGATATTCCACTGGAATAGTTTGTCACAATAAATATGATAAAAGAAATGAAATATTTACTATTAAGGTTAAGTTTTATTTAAATCTTAGATTATTTAATGGTTTATTTCCTACTTAGATGAATGAACTAGATGAAATTTAACATATAGAGAACAAAATTAAACAAACACATTTTTTACACTAGGAAACACTTATGGGACAAAACATAGCTAGAAGGTACGGTATCTCTGCACTCTTTTTTCTAGTGTGGAAATATGTAACTACATAGGAATAGATACTCTCTATGGAATTACCTTAGACCTATGGCCCATAATGTTGCTATAAAACCTTAACCCCGTTTGTTTTTCTAACTTCTTGCTCCTAGTTGTGTTGCTCAACTATGGAACAAAACGCAATAACATAGAATGGAACACCTACTCCTCCTACTAGCTCGATGTTTAGCATAGCCTAATAGCCAACAAAGGCTAAGGTTTGATTCCCTCAACCTTCAATTAGAGTTATATTTTGAACTTTCTAAAGTCTTCTTAAAATTCCACATGTGGTTAATGTTGAAGAAAAGGGTAACTAGGTTTGATATTTGTCAATGTAATTTTGATCTTTGTACTTGTCAACAAAAAAAATTATTATTTTTTATAAATTATGTGAATGAGTTTCTTGCTCATTCTATAGATCTAGGAAAGTCAAAGAGTTAAAATTATATTGAATAGATCTTCTTGAGAATTTATGTAATGAACATGAGTCAACCTAGTGTCAAGCAGTCCTCCAAGACAAGAACCATCCTCAAAAAGAAGCTTGCAAACAAAGTGATGAAACTTCATCATGTCAACCGACAAAACTAATTAAATGTAGTGATATCAGCTCACATAATGTGACACATCAGTTCATTGTCATGTTGAATAATTATGGAGAACTAACCACTATAAATATGTGGCTAGAGTCACCACAGAAACATAGGTTTTTGAACAAGTATCTCTGCAACTTTGGAGGTGTAGGAACTCATATTTCTCTATTGTTTCATATGGGTACAGGACTGAGTTTCCTCGCATGACAGAAAGGTACAAATTTTGGATGTTTGTTTGAACATAGGATGGCACAAAAGCACAAGAATCTTGGACATGAGCAGAAGTACAGGAACCTCAAACAAGTACAATGGACAATATTTTCGGATGGTTACAGTGGTACAAAATCTCGGATAAAGTACAGTGATTCTATGTCTCTTAGATGGTCACTGTCTTGATATATTTAAAAGCCTCAGTATAACTATGATCCCACAGTAATATACTCGGCATACTAGACAAGATCATAATGAAGCTCTCGGTGCATTAATAAAGGCATGGAATCAAGGTCACAGTAAAGATCTCAATGAAGATAAGAGACCTTGTTGACATGGTGAAGCAGCAGTAATGAAGACCTTAGGGATGTAGTAGTGCTGGCCTCAATGGTGTAGTAATCTAAGCAATGATGAAGAAGAGGATTGGTGTCTTGGTCTTGGAGTGGCATAATAGGTCAAGGGTCATGGTATTAGTATTTGTCAGTTGGAATCTCTATAAGAAGAATTTTGTGCGGGTTTTCCTCTCCAAGAGGGAGAGGTTTTCGCCTTGGGAGAAAGCCAACATCGTGTGTTCTTGTCTCTTTGTTTTGGTAGCTATTTGATGAACTAATGAATATAAACTCTAATAATAATAAGTGAAGATTGGAATAAGCAAAAAAAAAAAAAAAAAAACCTCACAAATAGTTATCATGCCTAGAAGAATCTCATTATCTATAATTGCCCTATATTCTTCAAGAGTTACCTCCATTTGCATGAGTAATGGGGGGTAACATGGCATCATCTCATATCATGGTTGTCAATAAGGCACGTCAACTTTCATGAGGCATAACTTTTTCATACAAAACCTTAATTGACATGAATTTTACACTTTTGGAGAGGACTCTAATTGTAGATAAATGTCTCATAGACTTGTTCTAAAGCAAGAAATACTTGGCACCAAAAAGTGTCATTTGATGCTTGAAAATGACTTTCAAAGGTTTCAGATCCCAACTCTCCAAACTAGGACCCACTGATTAAATGACCCTACAAGTTAATTACTCCAATTTTTCTACTCTAAAAGCATCAAGATATATGAAAAATAATATAATCATCCAATCCAAATCAAACAGTGAGATCATAGTTTCCACCCTCCATGGTAATGACAAGAATAGCAAAGCATCTCCTAAATGAAATCTAGGATCAAAGAACATTCCCTTCAACGCAATTGAAATTGAAGAAGATCCCCTACTAGTTAGAAAGGGATGCCACAGTCACCAAACTTTTCAATGAGACTTAGTGTACTTTGTCTTGTTTTATGATCAGTTTGTGGATGCTACTTTTTCATCATGTTTTACTTTATTTAGTAGTATGTTTTACTTATTACTTAAATTCGTATATACTCAACAGCTAAAAATTATAAATCTTTTTTAGAATTTAAACTAGAACTCTTCTCTAACTTCCTGTGATCTAATTTCCTTAATATTAACTTTAAGATACACATAATTTTCTTATATTTTTCTATGCTATTAATACATAGCCCACTAAATTTTTATTTTAAGAAAAAAAAAAATGAAATAGTAATTTTAGTTTTCAAAATAAAATTATTTATATTTTTTTTATATAAAATGAAACTTATTAGATTAAGATTAATCTCATCTCTCTCTCTCTCACACACACACACACACATATATATATATATATATTACATTAATTATCTTAAAAATTTAAATCAAAAGTTTATCACTAATTTCATATATATAGAATATTTATTTTGATAATATTTTATATTTCAATAAATATATTTACAAAATTTTAATAAAACTTTATAATCTTATCCTACATATCAGAGATTTTATAAAACTATAGTTTTTAATTGATATTTAACTATGTTAAAAAAATATTTTAAACAATAAAAAAACTAACAAATATAAAAAATAATTATTAATGTGAAATTTGATAAATAATTCCATACTTAGTTTGGAAATAGAAATTATATTCTTTAAAAAAATATAATAAAGATATTATCAATAATTTAATTTTAAAAATAAACTATTAAAACAATATATTTTATATATTATAATAACACTCTAATACCCATCAAATCAAATCTTATTCTAAATCTTATAATCATATGAGTGTTTTATTTGTGTTAATTGGAATTGTTTTGAATAGTTGAGAGGTAACACTGGTATCGTCTTGGCTCAAATTTAATTTTTACAAATAATATGACAAATACACAATTATAATATATTATATGAGTGTTTTATTTGTGTTAATTGAAATTGTTTTGAATAGTTGAGAGAAAATTTGATATTATCTCTACTTAAATTTAATTTTTACAAATAATATGACAAATATTGACAAATAACATGTTAAATATTAACACAATTATATATGAAAGACAATCTTTCATATATATATATTTGAAAGAAACAAAATAATAGAATAATACATCTAATAAAATGTGCTTTCTACTAAAAATAGACCAGAATAGAAACTCAAGGCTTAGAATAGAAACTCAAGGCTATTTCAAGCAAGCACTTACACTCAATAAGCTTTTCATTGAAATGACTTGAGAGTTGTTGGCTTACTAACTCCACAACAGTCTGTTCAATTAAAAAATGTGTTAGTTGCTCAAGTTGACAAGAACAGAAAGTTGAAGTCAATTTTGTGAGTCCGGAGCACTTTCGAGCACCACCACTCAATGAGCTTTTGATAATGTTTTACAGATAAAATGATGTTATCCCATGATTGATGAATTGTTTATATTCAAATTTTCACCTGCTTTAGCGAGTGGATAGAAGGACCAATAGCTAACACTGCATCTAGAATTGTTAACTCAAATAAATATGGAATCTGGATGACTCAAATGAACGGAATCTGAATGACTCAAATTATTTTGGAGGAGCCCGTTTTGTTGTAATTTATTTTTACACATGTTTGCAATTTTAAAGCGTAATGGTTTTGAAATGCATTTTATTTTTTTATTTAATTTTGATAAATATTAGATTATGATGTTTGTTTTCATAAATATTAGATTATGATGTTTGTTTTCATTTTATTTTTATTCATATACGCAGAAAATGTTAATTAGGATTTTCTAGGGTGGTTGGACAAAATGTTCTTATATTTACTAATAATACAAGGAACTATAATGTTTTAATCTTATTGACTTAGTGTTTATAAATATTATAATGTTTTAATCTTATTGACTTAGTGCTTATAAATATTATTGTGTTGATTTGAAGCTTTGTAAATTTTTCAGTAAATATACTGCTAGAATAACTTTGTATCAATAATCGACTCCCCAGCTCTAAAGAAACTGATTATAAAAAGAATTAGTGAAACTTCAATCCCTGATTTCTTTTCTCCCAGGAAAAAAAGAGGAATATATACAAGAAAATGGAATCATTAACAGAATGAGAAAATGGAATTGATGTGGAAGGACCCATTATCAGCTATGCTACTGTGTGCTCAGTGTATGATGTAAAGCCATGTACTGATGAATTGATTCCGAGGGACCCTAGACATTAGCCTCGTGCATTCAATATTGGTCCTCGTTGCACGCTGAACGCAGGACTTTTATAGGTCTCGATGGGTCTTTTCCCTCGACCAAATTTAGCAAGGGCTGTTGCGGTCCAATGGCCACGAAATGGAACCTTCTGAGAAAAAGCGTGTTCCATCAACGCTCCTTTTGTCACAAATCTTGCTAAACTGTGGAGCATACAAGTCACGTCAAAATAAAATCCTTCTCTACTCAATCATATCATAAGCCGAAGTGAAGACCAGCTCTGAGCTGAGGTTCAATCTCAAGGTACGTGCTCAATCATGGTGCCTGCCAAATTCAGTGAACCGCGTGCATTCATCATTCGCTCTGGCAACTCCCCTCCCAGGGTACTTGCATCCACATGCGCAGGGAATCCAGCATGTTAAAAAGATCATGGCCAACGTGTTTCCACCCACTCCTGCATGTTGTTGCAGAGAAGGTCTTCTCAGTCCAACAGCTATTTCGTTTCCCTTTTTGTACCAAGGCCTTCCATGGTCAACTTCTGTTTCATTGTCTGCCTTTGAATTCGACATACAGGGGCCACCGTCCTTCCATGAAACAGAACATTATTCTGGCTCATTTCTCTCTATATTTCTTTCAAAACCTCAACAACCTCACTTGTCTTTGGGCTCTTAGATTGGTAACAGAATTAAACGGTTCTCACTTGTTTTTGGGCTCTTAGACCGTTTAACAGAATTAAACGGTTGATTTTGGATGAAGAAATGCATTTTACACTCTAATATAAAAAAAGAAATATATAATTTTTTATACTCAATCTTCACATCAAATTGATACATTTTGAATTTATATATAACAATAATAATAAAAGAAAATACATGTTTGATTTGTTTTAATTAAAACATCATCAAACATTCATAATCTCACTTTTAATGTGCTCACTCAATTCAATGTTAATATTATAAATCAATATAAATATTTGATTAGTTTTAATTAAAATATGATCATATTTCAATAATCTCAGTTTTAGTCTGTCCACTCAGTTCAATGTTGATATTACAAACCAATATAAAGGAAGTGTTAAAAGTGTTTTTCTTACTCTCAACAATAAATAAAATATTTGATGGTCATATCTTAGTCAAATAATTCTATATCAATTTTAAGTAGAGAAAATAAAATGGTAAAAAAATCTAATTATTTCAGTTTTGAATGGCCAAGAAATATAAGATTTAAATAAACTCCTTCAATATTTATATAACTAATTTATTTCAGTATCAACTTTATGTGTGTGGAAGGAGAAAACTAAATAATAATAATAATTATTTAATATTGATCATTATAAAATATTTTAATGTCAGAAAAGAAAGTAATTAAAAGTAAAAAGAATCAATTAATTTGTAAAAGAGGAAATGTAATTGGTTTAATTTTTAATATAAAATTAATATGCCATATATATATATATATATATATATATATATATATATATATTGAAAAAAGGTGGAGAATACAATGGATAAATAAAATATTTCAATGTCAACTATGTATATAATATATATTTTTTAAAATGCCTTCAAGATCATCCATCATATAAAGATATTAGTTACCAATGCTAACCAATGTGTTCATCATCAAGATGATAAAAAACGGATTGGCAACTAATACATTAATGAGATGATCCTGGATGATAAAAACTAATTGGCAACTAATACATTAATGTGATGATCCTGAATGATAATAACTTATTGGCAACTAATACATTAATGTGATGATCCTGAAGGCATTTTTCTAAATAATTCTACTCACAAAAGCCTACATTCAAATAAAATTAAATTTATATGGTTTCTCAAGTTCCTATATTTTGATTTCTTTAATTATATTTTTTTGGTCAAATATATTTAATAAACATTAAACATTTGTTGGAATTACAAAATTACTTTGTCTAATACAATAAGAAACTACACATTATCTAACCATAGATATTAAACAGGTATATCTATCAAATACCTTAAAAAAAAAAACAAAATTTCTAAAAATATTTTTTTTATAAATTTTAAACCAAAAAATTTTCTTAAAACTTTGATAAATAAATAGTTAAAATGGATCTTACCTATACCAATATACATTTCTGAGTGGACCTGTTGAAACTCGGATATCTGAATTTCCAAGCTAGAGTGCAATTAACCAATCATGAATTTCTAGGGTTGCTGGAACTGTTTGCTAAATAAATAGTTAAAATGGATCTTACCTATACCAATATACATTTCTGACTGGACCTGTTGAAACTTGGATATCTGAATTTCCAAGCTAGAGTGCAATTAACCAATCATGAATTTCTAGGGTTGCTGGAACTGTTTGGAAGACACAGTCAATTGACATGTCCCACTTGTTCGTTACTGCCTTCCATTCTACCGGCCGACCATGGCCTTCCAGACCCACCAGATGACAGACAGCTCGGAACAACGTCTGTCACCAAAAATGGAGCCCATCGTTTGGATCCTGTGCATGCATAACATCGCACTTTCACCGCAATATTATAAATTAATGCAGTTCTTATCCGATCTAGGATTCTGTATGGCAGGCCAAAAGCTTCGGAAATCAAAGAATCTCGCCACTTATCTCACTTTCTCATGTCCCGCCCTATCTATCTTATATGCAAAGCTATCCGAAGGATAATAATAAAAAGAAAGTCCTAGCAATTATGGTCTATATCTCTAACATTCAGATTCTGGCCATAGTGTGTTATTCGTATAGTTGTATTTTTTTTTTTTTTAAATTAATGCATTATTTAAAAGCATCTAATTTTTAATGTATTTTAATTATTAGTGATTACTAAGTGGATGATAGAAATTTAGTTTCTATGTTTTTAAATGTATTTTAATTATTAGTAAGTATTAAGTGAATGGTAGAAATTTAGTTTCTATAGAATATGTTTAAAATACTCATTAGTATTTATATATGAAAGAATTTAGAATTTATTTTTAAATTAATTACACATTTCCAATTTAGTTAGGTGTTTTATTTAATTTATTTTAAATTAATTAATTAAAGAAAATGTAAAACAAACTTAGAATATATTGAGCATGTGGTATTGATAAGTCATAGTATTGGCCTATGGTAATGTAATATAAGTTATTCACAAGTTAAGAATTTCCATGGTAAAGTGGGAGTGAATGACAAATAGTTAAGAATAATATTACATGTTTTTAAAAATGTATAATAATTTAAAATAAAGTTATAATTTAATTGATTTTTTTTAAGTTGGGCAATGTGAGATGTATTATGAGATAAGTATTTTGATGCTTATCATTGATTGATACTTATCAACCGGATTACCAACCATTTAATTTATATGGTTGCACTAGTTATTAGGCGTATGGTAAGGATTTAACTTCCATGGAATATTCCCATAATATTCTTAATAGTATTCACAAATTAAAAGTTGAGATTTATCTCCAAAATGATTATGTTCGTTTTACCTTTTTAATTAAATAAATTAATTACAATAAAACTAGTACAACCACATTAAAAATATTAATGTGGTTGATATAACCAAAGGCTTCATAAATATAACAAAAAAAACTATTGCAACACCAAGAATGCCTTACTAATGCACACATTTACCTTATTAACCAAACATAAAGAGGTTATGGGTCAACTTTAACTTAAGAAAAAAAAGGAATTATAAATGAATGTTATTAATGAGTTAAAAATATTAATTTGGTTGATATAACCAAAGGCTTCATAAATATAACCAAAAGCAACACCAAGAATGCCTTACTAATGCACACATTTACCTTATTAACCATGTATAAAAAGGTTATGAGTCAACTTTGACTTAAGAAAAAAAAAGGAATTATAAATGAATGTTATTAATGAGGAACTTAGAGTGGAGGAATTTATTAGAACTGGAATGATCTCAAATCCCTAGGAAATTGGTGGGTGTAATTTTTTAAATTTATTAAAAGTAATGGACCATTTTGTTAACTAAAATTTTCTTATATATAAATGAATGCTATCAATAATAATTAGGAACTTATTAGAATTGGAATAATTTAAAATCCCTAGGAAATTGGTGTCTGAGAGCCACTGGCAAGAATCTAATTTTTTTAATTTATTAAAAGTCAATGCAGCCTAACAAACTTTTTAATACACGACAAGATTAAGCATATGTGAGCATATTCCTTTGAGAATCAATCTAGACCCTCAATTAAAAAAAATGTCAACAGATCCTCATCCACCTTAAGTTGAAATAAGAAGTCTTCGCCAAAAATGTCATATGACTCTATGAGCAAGTGTCATATCAAATGAGTTATGATTTTTGGAGCATGTGGTATTGATAAACCAAGATATCCTAACAAAACTTATTTAGTGAGAACCTCCATGGTAAGGTAGAATTGAATCTTTATAATTAAGAATAGTATTACATGTTTTTTAAAATGTATATATGTTGAATGTACGTATCAACTATTTTTATAATTAACCAACATAGATCCTCTAACTTTGGATCTACCAAGAGGAGGGATCAAATCTCTCAATATGCAAAACATATTTTTGAGTAGAGAACTTGAGTAAAACTTTACACCTCTATAGATTTTATTCCTCTAGCCTATTAGTAGATCCAAAGTTAGATGGATCTCTCTCTAGACACACATATTCAATATTTTTGTATTAATATTTTTTCCTATATGCATTATATTTAATTAGTTTTATTATTAATATTTTTTAAAATGTTAAATATCAAATCTATAATAAACATTGGGAGGATTACAAATCTCCCTTAGACCTTTAATTAGAAAGCATATATTAATTAAATAAGATTTCTCTAGTTGTTTCTCTATATATATATGTTTGGTGATAAAATCTTTTACTCAACATTCATGTTGAAATATTTGATGTGTAACCCATATTAAACTTTTCTTTATTATTATTATTTTAAAATCTTATATATCAACTTCATCTTCAAAATGAAATAAATTACACATCTCTCTAGTAATGGGAAGTGAGAATATAAGAAAAAATATAACTTAAATTACTTTATTTCTGACATTGAAATATTTTTTTATAGCTAATAGTAAATTATTTTTTGCTATTCAAATATATATTTTTTAAATATTACATGTAAATTAAACATAAAATGAATTAAACATCATGTAATGTAATGTCAATAATATTATTTTCTTTCGATTCCATGTTCAATAGTGAAGAAAGCACTCATTATAAAAAATAAACTATTTTTTCTACTCTCAGATATTTTATTTTATTTTAGTATAAAGTTGATCTAAAGTTAAGGTAGAAATCAAAGTATTTAACTTATGGCCGAAATCAATTTTCTTGGTTATTGCTCATTTTAATTGGTTAATGCAAGTATTATTTTATTATTTTTAAATGTAATGTTATGTGACAGCATCTTTCTCATAGTGGACTATAAAGAGGGCGCAACAATAATAATAATAATTTAAAATAAAATTGTAATTTAGATAATTTTATAAATTACGGATTATTTAATTTATATGGCCACCATAGTTCAATGGATTTTAATATAGAGTAAAACTTTAGGAATGACCCCAAAAGTATTACAAATTGTGGTATACTTTATAGTTTTATATTATTGTGTTGAGATGCCTTCTACAGCCAGTATAGGGGTAGCTAATAAAATTCAATTTATTATATTGTAATTTTGTTTTGGAAGGTACCTTAGCCCTTCCAACTCATTTTGAAATTATGTTCTAGGAAAAAATGCGTAAATAATTATAAGTTACATTAGTCATGCGAAATTAATAACTGTTGATAGACAAATCATCCTATGATATTTCTTTGGCAGTAATTGATAAAATTAAGATGTGAAGTGCATAAGTAATTTCTACTTACAAAAGTTTTGTTGGGTAGGAACCACTTGTAAGTCTACATGCTTACAATTTCACTCCTACATAAGTGTTGAAGAAAACATAAATAATGGTGGGGAGTAACTTTGTAAGTATATTTTTTTTACATCTTATTCCTATCCTTTTTTTACTAAATATTTTCTTAAAGTATGGTGGGAAGTAATTAATGGTAGATATGTTATGTACTTGAGTATAAGTTATTTTCAAGTATTCTATTTTTGGATGGTTTTTTGCAAAGCTTAAGAATAAAAAATCTCTACACAAATATCGCACATAAAAACTTATTGCTTATAATAAACTTATAATATAACAAATTTATCCTCCCCCAACTTTACAATGGATATTATTAACTTGTAAATAAATTTTGTTACAATAACATGGGCCAATACCATGGCTTACCAATACTACATGTGAAAAAACATAATTCATTTCATAATGTAAAATATTAAAATATAAAATATTTTAGATCATTACATATAGCATTAATTACTGTAGAAAATCGGATGGTAGGTTAACTCGATAATGCAATATAAATCAAAGCAGAATACTATAACCTACTTTTATTATCAATTTGTGGAAGCTTAAAGATCGAGTTGAACAATATAACCAAAAGAAGAAGAATCAATGGCACAATACACATGAAAATACTTTGGGGAAGGCCTCAGCTAAAAACCCCACACTATTGTATTATCATACATGGTGGAAATACATAGGAATTATACAAATCCTTAACTCCCACAACTAGCCAGCTCTCAGTACAATCCTCACAGATGCTCACAGGCAATCTTGGCTTCTCTCCAGCCTTCCTCTCTGCCCTCCAAGCTCCTATTTCCTTGTGTTGTTCCTTGTGGATGATTAGCCTATTACCAAGTAGATGATCTTCCTTCAAAATTGCACAATCCTCAAGGATGAATCCTTGACTGCATGCATGAGTTTTCTCCATGAGAAAACACATGCAACTGATAGTACACTATCCTTGAACATTAATCTCAACTGGATCTTTCTCAAAATAAACATGCATGAGTTTCTGATGAGGGAATCTTCATTTAACTAGAGTAGCATTAGTTGAGTGCATGCATGTATCAACTGACTGTTAACTCACTATTAGTTCCTCAAACATTTTGGAACTAATTTAACTAGACTTAACTCGGTAAACTAAGTTAACTGATTACAACTCAAATATAACTCAATCTTATCTCCTTAATTTAAGGGATAACTCTTGCATGACTTCAGAAAGACTTCTAACTTGAATTTCT
>APFE031431712.1:0-25149 GCA_000404065.3 Pinus taeda
GCCTAATATTATAACATATATATATTTATGATATTAATAATAATTAATAAATAGTTTGAATTTATTTACCTTCTTAAACTAACCCTAAATTATTTTATTTATTTATATATTTTTCACCTAGTTCAACTAATTTCCATTTTAAAATAATAAATAAATAATAATAATATTATATATTAATAAATAAATTTTTGACCTTGGTCCCAAAGTCGAAAAATTAACTGTTAATCAAATTTAGCCGTTGGAGTCCCTGCTCTGTCTATTTAACATGCCAAGCTGGATCTATCTCTTCAACTTGTTCTGATGATGAACCACACTGGTTGATTCGAAATGCGTTGACAAATGAAAATTTTATGTGATTTACGCTGAAGAATCTCTCATAAATTTGACATGGATCATAGAAGCCTAAATTCTACAAAAGACATTGTGTTAATGCTTATATACTCTTTTGAAATTTGTTTATTCCTGACTTCTCTCTAGAAGTTACATTTCAACTTGATAATTAATTTTTTCGTCACCTATGCCTAGGAGAACGCTATGACAAAGGTCTCTTCTGGCACACTGAGTTCTTGCTCGAACAACCAACAAGAAGTGGCCACCATTGCACATAAAGGTGATAATTTCCCATGCAAACCTTAGGACAAATTACTTAACAATTTATATCTTCTAACCACTGTCAATTTGTGACTTTCAAGAGCAGGGTTGCGGTGTCTGGACATTTTCCATGGAAGGTAATTTCTTGTATTTAATTCCTTCTCATCATTTTTTAAAGGTTATACTTTGGGCCTCTTTATGATAATTCTAATTTGTTTCTTCTCCTTCCTCGCAAGTACACACTTTCAGGACTAAGTACCCTTGGCCTCGATGACTTTTATAATGGGTTTTTCTATGGCTCTTCCCCTCAGCTTGTGGCTTACACAAGTTCTTAAATATCTTTTGTTCTTCTCCAGGGTATTCGACCATGGTGGCCAAAACCCTATTAGGGTTCTTTTAATGTTCTAGGGTTTTTAACTAGAAGAAAAAGAATTGTTCACCAAAATTCTCTATTCTTCGTAAGCCTTCTAAGAATTTTATAGATGTATAAATCTTTTCTATATTGAATGTATAATATATAGGATATCTTGGCCATGATCATTAAAGTTCGTACCAATGACAATTGATTTTATTTGTAATATCAAGGGTTTTTCTTTCGACTTCTTTGCTAAAAATAGTATGGCTTCTTCTTGCATTTTCAAGAACTAGGTTTGGCCTTGAATAACCAAGTCATGCTTGCATACTCATGTTAATTTTCTTTAGTATCTTGAAAAGATATTTTTTTTTTGTTTTCCATTTTAAAAGGATTCTCTTGGTTAACATTTATGGAACCCTCAAATACATGTTTTTCTTTGAGTTTCCTTGCTTCTTGAATGTTGAAGTATACATCATGATTATTACAATAACATTTTTTATAGTCTTTGAACTCTTGCAGAATTGCTTTATCAATGAAAGTATATAATCTCTTTCTTCATTTGACTTTACTAGGTTGTTTATATTAAATGTTGTTGTAAAAAAGAAACAAATTCACAGTTGTATATATTTCATATTTTGTCTTTTCTATTCGATATGCTACTTCAATGTTCTGGTTATATATACATAAGCGAATATATGTACATACTATTTTTTTTTAGTCTTAGTCCAAAATTCTTAGTGGAACCTGTCACGGGATTTGCCAAATATTCCTGTGTCCTAAATATAATTTCTCTCTTTTTAAGTCACCATTCTTTTCTTCGAAGGTAAAACTTGATCATACCAACCGGGTTAGTTAAAAAAATTATATATTGCATAAAGCATTTACCCACATTCACATTTTTTGTTCTTTCCATCCCAATTTTCATTTTAAGGAATTCTCAGTTTACAGCTTAGTCAATTTGTCTAATGGAAACTCCTAACAAATTATTTAAGTTACCATATAGGTATTATCTCACCAGCACCCATCTTGCAAGTTACAAATACATGTATAATTTCTAGCACATATAAACATGAAAGTTTACACAAACACAACATTATAACCGATATTCAAACATGGATTCAAATTCCTGAAAACTACTTTACTAAAATAAATCTATCTTTCTTCTCCCTTTTCCAACTTTTCCACAATCTAACTATCCAACAGTAATTGAAAATGGCAGGACACTTATTTAAAGCTCCTCCTAGAAATGTTTAATTTCTCTCACGGTCCTCCCAACAGTAATTTGGCTTTCACAACTAGGTACCCCCAAGCTCTACTCCTCTCTATCAGAGAAACAATCAAGGAACTTTCCAAAATCTTTTCTCCTTAACCCTTAAAATAGCTTCTTGCTCTATTTCCTAGGTTCTAACCAATCTTTCTCTCCCACTGGTTACACTTTAGAAGCAACTACTTTTCTCTCCCACATTGCTCCTATACATAATCCACTTCATGTATGTTTATACCAAATTCTATTGAATAATAACATAAGATAATTTTTTTCTCTTCCTTTGTTCTTGCCTTCTTCTTGGGCATAATTAACTCCAGCTGTTTCTTGACAATTAGGAGTTAAGTTCCACATGAAATCCCTTAACACATTATCAAAATTGTTAACACACCAAAATAATAGTTTTCCATTGATTAAAGTAAATATTTACATCAACAAGTCATCCTTAGTCTTTTTAACTTTTCCAACCACAACTAAATGAAAGAGTCATAAATAATCATCCAGGGGTGTTACAAAACATGTCGTGGTATGATTGATAATGCAATCTTTCATAACTATGAAAAATGTATACTTCTGTACATATATTACCACCCAGGGTAAACTGATAAGTCTAAAAACAAAATGGTACTCCTTCCTAGTCCAATATTTGTATCCTGGTGAAAATTTTCCACTACATAGTGATTTTTTCCTCCAACCCTTCTCTAGTATCCAAGTAGACCAATATGCAAGCCAGATACTGGTTTCTAGATTTGATGTATGATTTTCCATAGTCCAGGTAGGTGCCAAGTGCATTTCCAATGCGAATGAATATATCTTTAGACCAATAATGCGGGGGAAGACCAGGAAGCCTAACCCATAGTGGTCCAACACCAATTTGTTCCCTCTCTGGATCAAAGAGCGAGTTGGAGTGCTTAAGCATGATCAGTGCCATCTCAATGTGCCAATATCCGGTAAGATCTCAATTGGTGTATTCCTCCTACTAAAAATGGAGTGCAAGCCACCCTCGAGCCAACATTTACACTTTTGGGAGGTCCTTGAATATATTTCCCCAAATCTTCTTGACCCAGAGTTTGAGTCTCTCCACAGAATAGGCATGGCTCCGAACCCTACCAACAAGAACCTTACCAGCCATGTCGACAACTTCCCCCATGTTGATCCCTTCCACAAATTTGAGTTTCAGGTTCCTACTCGTGGCTTTCATGCACATGATTTTCTACTTTCCAGAACGAGGCACAGTCAAATGATCCTACAAGGGGTTCGAAGAGCCTAGGCGCTCCTATTGGGCTTGCTGAGCTAAGTGTTGGACTTTGATGACCAGGGTTTCAAAACAGTCGGGGGGGGGGGGGGGGGTGGGGATGAGGAGTTTGGTGCTGTAAGGAGTAGAGGGTGTAGGTGGGGCAAGTCTGGGCGTTGATTTAACCCAGCGGAGGAGGGAAGCACAAAGGGAGATAGTTGAGACAAATTCCTTGATGGAGATGGCTCAAATGGAGGGGAGGACAATGTGCAGGCAATTAGCATATGGAGGGTTGTTGGCGAGAGGGGAGGGCAGTCAAGTTCTGGGGAGTCAATGGATAGGGCGACGAAGGGGAGATCGAAAGTATATGGACCGGGGAGTGTAACAACGTGGGGCAAAATAGAGATGAGCGGATCAGATGGGTCCTGATAACTAGCGGGCGAGGAAACCAACATAGGGTTAGGGACTTTCCAAATAGAAACATAGGGGTTAGGGTTGGTGGAGTAGTCTACATCTTTGAGCTCCATGTCCGGCATTCTGCAATAGACTCGGTGGTAGCAAAAGGCAACATGTGACAACGGAAACCACGAAAGGAATCCAACCGTTAACGGTGAGAATGACAATGCAAGACAAAAAGTCTCATGTGGTTTACTGCATACGATGAAACCCTAGCCGTATTCCTTGTTCGAATAAGCCGCAGGTGCGAGGGTACCCATCGCTTGCTAATTGCTTCCTACCAAATTCTATTGAATAATAACAAAATTGATTTTTTTTCTCTTCTTTTGTTTTTGCCTTCTTCTTGGGCATAATTAATTCCAACTGTTTCCTGATAGTTAGCAGTGAAGTTCCACATGAGAACCCTTAACACATTATCAAAATGGTTAACACACCAAAATAATTTTTTTCCATTGATTAAAGTAAATATTTAAATCAACGGGTCATCTTTAGTCTTTTTAGCTTTTCTAGTGACAACTAAATGAAAAAGTCATAAATAATTATCCTGGGGTGTTACAAAGCATGTCATACTATGATTGATAATGCAATCTTTCATAACTATGCAATTCCAATTCATTTATCTCTAAGGAATAAGAGAGGATCTAATTTGGCCATTGACTTTTAAATCTCCCCATCTTAATTTACACCCTTCATTAGCCCCCCTGTTTCAAGTTAGAAATATATGTATAATTTGTAACACATATAAATAGGTTTACACAGTCACAACATTATAACCAATATTCGGACATGAATTCAAATTCCTAAAAACTACTTTACTAAAATAAATCTATCTTTCTTTTCCCTTTTCCAACTTTTCCAAAATCTAATTGTTCAATGGTAATTGAAAATCGCAGAACACTTATTTAAAGCTCTTCTTAGAAATGTATTAAGTTCTCTCACGTTCCTCCCATCCGTAAGTTGGCTTTCACAACTAGATACCCCTGAGCTCTACTCCTCTCTATCAAAGAAACAATGAGGAACTTTCCATAATCTTTTCTCCTGAGCCCTTAAAGTAGCTTCTTGCTCTATTTCCTAGGTTCTAACTAATCTTTCTCTCCCATTGTTTATACTTTAGAAGCAATTGTTTTTCGCTCCCATAGTGCTCTTATACAGAATACACTTCATGACCTTACCTAGAGTCGTGCTTTTATTATGGTGGTATGTTTCTACCAAATTTTGTTAAATAATAACAAAATATATTTTTTCTCTTCTTTTGTTCTTGCCTTCTTCTTGGGCATAATTAACTCCAACTGTTTCATGATAGTTAGGAGTTAAATTCCACATGAGAACCATTATCAAAAAGGTTAACACACCAAAATAATTGTTTTCCATTGGTCAAAGTAAATATTTACATCAACAAGCCATCTTTAGTCTTTTTAACTTTTCCAGCCACAACTAAATGAAAAAGTCATAAATAATTATCAGGGGTGTTACAAAACACATCATACTATGATTGATAACGCAATCTTTCATAACTATGTAATTCTAATGCATTTAGCTCTAAGGAATAAGAGAGGATCTGATTTGGCCATTGACTTTTAAATCTCTCAATCATAATTTACACCCTTCATTAGCACATAAGTCTGCATTTTTATTGAAATCACAAAGAACTTGGAAATATGCTATTTAAGAGAATTCTTATGTTGATTTCTTAATTCTTTTCATAAGACTTCCTAATGTTTTGTCCCTTGTAGAGGAACTCTTCACCAAATGCTAGATAAGAAGGAGATAGTCTTCATAAACAATGAGAGAAACCACTTAATATTCTTTGACAAACTGAATCCCTTGGTAGAGGGCATAAACTTTAGCTTGGTTATTCGTCATACATCCTAAGCCCCATGAATATTATGTAACTTTAACTTTCTCGGGCCCATAGAACACCTCTCCCCCTCCTGCCACACCTTTTTAATTAATCACTTTAATTAAACGGGCATAACTACTTTAAAGATAAATCTCAACCTTTGATTTGTGTATACTACCAAAAATTTTGTAAAATATTTTGTGGAGGTTAAATCCCTACCACCCACCTAATAAATATTGATAATTAAATTAAACTTCTAGAAGTCTATTCCAAAATAAATATGTCTATTTATATAATGATTGACAATAGTTTTTTTTAGCGGTGGGAAAAACTATCATAACTCATTTGTCAAAATAACATTGAGGACAACCATAACTGGGTGCTATTCACGAATGCACATTGACTCGTCACTCTTATTAAAGGAAAAAACTAGGCCATTGGAATTACTTGTGGTCCATAACATTGAAGTTTTCCCTGCTCCAAAATATCTCTAGCTCTTGGACCATTAACATGTTTCCTTACATCCTTAAAAACCAATTCTTAAACATAGATTATTATTGATAATAATATTTACAACATACTTTATAATATATCTATATATAACTTTAAAATGTACTTACATTATAATATTGTATTTTTTTCAAAATGGTTGAGGATTTTTTTGACTTATTTTCCAACTTATTTTAATCTTTGTGATTTGACCGATTTTAATTACATAAAATAAAACAATTAACTTTTTTAGGTATCCACATTATAAAATAATTGTTAATAAAGCCAGATAACTTCTTGGCCATTTTGTTAAGGAGATACACCGGACAACACTCTCACACATACAACATGGTATGTGATTGACCCATAACCTTGTTTTACTGCCACTTTGGCTCCTGATTTTTTTGTCTGCCACAGTGTTTTGCTTGTGGCACGGTCCACAACTGAACATTCAGGAAGAAGCTCCCATGACGTGGACCAGTGACACGTTACAGACCTTTATCCGCGACACGTGTAAGCCAGACACCTCTAATTGGTACAGGCGATGGAATGAAGTCCACAGTCAATCACTTAGCGTTGTATATACGCAGTGTGTACATGACGAGCAATATGACTCACCGCTGCATTCTGAGACATGAGGAAACTGCAATATTAACCAGAGGAGAGTTATATATTATATATGTGTCAAAGTTAAAGGGGTTAGTTTGGGTTTACGTTATGTTTTAAAATTGGTTTGTCTGTTTATAAGAAGAGCTTCAGCTTAAATCACATAACAGAGATTAATCAGTGTGGTTAATAACTGTATAAAATAAAAATAATATTTTTATTAATATAAGTTTAATCTAACTATAAAGTCCAAAGTAGCTGTCAATTAGACGTTATATAGCCGTTGGAGTCTCTGCACAGTCTATTTAACATGCTATGCTAGATATGTTTCTTCAACTTGTCCTGACGATGAACCACACTGGTTGGTTCGAAACGCATCGACAAAAGTCTCTGTCATGTGATTTAAGCTGAAGCTCTTCTTATAAATATCACTGATCACAGAAGCCTCAATTCTACAATTGTTTTGTCTGGTTAAGAGTTTGTTTTTTTGGATGTAGGGAAAAAGGGTGATAGTTAAAGATGCAGAGGTAATTGGTGCGAGTGATAGCATTTTTTTTATGGATTACTTGTCAGAAATTCCAGGTGACGTCGTTTTTCTTCAACCACAGTGATGAGTCAGTCTACATTTACCCAGAGTAATCAGTGATTGTTATCCCACTGTTTAGAAAAGTGAAAGTGTCAGTTAAATGTTATTGGGTAATAAAAGATTTGATGTACCCTAATTCCCTAATTCAAATTACAATTTAGATCTTTCAAATTAGTTAGGAAACCCAAAATAACACTATAACAGTGATATAGTTTTTCTTCAATAACAGTGACGAGTCAGTCTGCGTTTACCCATAGTAACCAGTGATGGCTATCCCACTGTTTAGAAAAGTGGAAGTGTCAGTTAAATGTTATTGGGCAATAAAAGATTTGATGCACCCTAATTCCCTAACTCAAATTACAATTTAGATATTTCCAATTAGTTAGAAAACCCAAAATAACACTATAGATTACAGGTTTGGGTAGTTTTTCTTCAATAACAGTGATGGGTCAATCTGTATTTATCCATAGTAATAAGGAATCCCTATCCCACTGTTTAAAAAAATTAAAGTGTTAGTTAAATGTTATTGGCAATAAAAGATTTGATGTACCCTAATTCCCTATTTCAAATTACAATTTAGATATAGATATTTCAAATTAGTTAAGAAACTCAAAATAACACTATAAATCACAAGTTTGGATTATACAGCGTGATATGGCTCATTAGCAAGCTGATTATTTTCAGCTAATTATAACTATGTTAATATTAAATTACAAGTTCTGAATTACTTTCAGCCCATTACAACTATGTTAATATTAAATTGCAAGTTCTGAATTACAGCAGCAAAGGACAAACAAAACCCTTGTAAAATTGGAAAAAAAGACCACTGATCCACATTGCAAGTTCTGAATTACAGCAGCAAAGGACAAACAAAACCCTTGTAAAATTCGAAAAAAGGACCCCTGACTGAATGATAAACATTGCATGTTCTGAATTACAGCAGCAAAGGACAAACAAAACCCTTGTAACATTGGAGAAAAGACCCCCTGAATGATAAACATTTCAGAGAAACTGTAGATTTGATAGTATATATCGAACATATACACTCTTCAAATACTGCAGCACCAGGACATATTTTCTGTATATATCCCGTTCTTCAGGGAACGCTTGTACAGCCTGGCAGAATGCGGTCACATGGGCGAGAAGGTTGATCTCGCACGGAAAGATACAGAAAATCAACAACAGCAGTACCGGGAGCATGGAGGTCACGGGTTCGACATCGCGCCAGACGCAACCGTTAAAAGCGTAAGCGCAGTAACCATAGGATGGTTCGCTGGGCCCCACCTTGCGTGTCGCTCTGGAGGCGAGGTGGGTACAATAGCCACGTTTAAATGGTGGAACGCCTCTGCAGCAGTACAGAAACGACTGCTCTGTGTTCACAATAAGAAAAAACAAAGCACAGTGGAGTTCTACTGGGTTATAGCAATTGGTGGAAAAGCCCATCCTTGCATGAATCCTGCAGTTTGTTCAATGGTTGCCCCTCTTTCAAACAATTCTTTCAATTATTGCCTGTTTTCCAATTTATATTAGAATTCCAGGATTCTATAGTCAAATATCCTAATCGGGCCACTTTAGTACAACAACCTAGAAGTCCTCTTTTGCATTAGGGCTGTCAGATTTTGTTGAACTCCATCGAATCATATGAAGGTGGAATATAATTAAATTGGTGGACTCCTACTGCCTATCATCATGCAGATGAATGAACAATCCCTTCTCTCAACTGAGATTGTGGCACAAGGAGTGAAGAAATCTGGACCCAATGCTGGATTCCCCACATATTCAGTCAGAGTCCATAGACATTTGCCTGATCTCATGCAGTCTGTCAATTTGAAATATGTGAAGTTGGGTTACCATTATTTGATTGCCTATGCCATTTATATATTCTCCACAGTCCCTGCACTTGCCTTGTTGTTGGTCAGTTTGAGGAGCATTCAACTGGGGTCATGGAGTAATAAGCTGCTGCAACCAGACAGCAGCATTGATATGGTGGGCATCTTGGCCTTATTAATGATATTAACTCTTCTCTTTATCTACTACATGTCCAGGCCCCATGTTGTGTACCTGGTGGACTTTGCCTGTTTCAGGCCATCCTATGAATCCAAGGTCTCCAGAGAATTCTTCCTGAGAATGTCTAAGGATACTGGGAAATTTGAGGAGCCAAGCTTGGCCTTCCAGAGAAAAATAGTGGAGAGATCAGGACTTGGAGATGAGACCCACTTGCCTAAGGCAGTCACATCTTGTCCTCCATGTCCCTCCTTGAGGGAAGCCAGAGCAGAAGCAGAAACTGTGATGTTTGGTGCTCTGGATGAGCTATTCATGAAGTCTAAGGTTATAGCCAAAGACATAGGCATTCTGGTTGTCAATTGTAGCCTGTTTAACCCCACTCCATCCCTTTCCTCCATGATCATAAACCACTACAAGATGAGAGGCAATATCCTGAGCTTCAACCTGGGAGGAATGGGATGCAGTGCAGGGATTATTGCAGTGGATTTAGCCAAAGACCTATTGCAGGTCCATTCCAATACATATGCAATTGTATTGAGCACTGAGAACATAACATTGAATTGGTACACAGGCAATGACAGGTCTATGTTATTGCCCAATTGCCTGTTTCGAATGGGGGGCTCTGCAATTCTTCTTTCCAACAAAAGAACTGAGAGAAGCAGATCGAGGTACCAACTGAAACATATTGTGAGAACCCATAAAGGAGCCGAGGACGAGAGCTACCAGTGTGTTTATCAAGGAGAAGATGAGAATAACGAGAAGGGTTTATCGATTTCACGAGATCTGATGTCTGTAGCAGGGCATGCACTGAAAGCCAATATAACAACTCTGGGTCCCTCGGTCCTTCCATTATCAGAACAGTTCCAGTTCCTCTCGACTCTCTTCTGTCGAAAGGTATTGAAGATGCGGGATGTCAGGCCTTACATTCCCAACTTCAAGCTTGCATTTAATCACTTCTGCATTCATGCCGGAGGCAGAGGTGTGCTGGACGGAGTGGAGAAGAATTTGGGTTTGACCAAGTATCACATGGAGCCTTCCAGGTTGGGAAATTTTCAGAGTTGAATTTGGTCATTTAATTGATTTTTCTATAAAATTTTATTCATAAAATTATTTTATTTTAAAATTGGTATAATGTTGAAATGGATCTGGACATTAAATATCTAACAGTTTAGAGTTATATATGGAAGTTTAAAATTTTGTTTTCAAAAAAATTAAATGTTAAATAGGTTTTAACTTGATTTAATTATTAATTAGTCATCAAGAATAAAAATCACGGTTTTAATTTGATTTAACTAATCTAGATATCTGCATCTACTACATCGTCTATAATGTAACTTCAAAATATCTCTCTTATAGCGTTGGAAACACATAATTATTTATTATTAAATTTATAATTTGACGATATATCACGAATCTGATCTATAAATGTCAATATTTTTTTGCAAATGGTTAATTTTATTACGACTTATTACTCTAATAAAAAATTGCTATTGTTATATAATATGGATAAAAAAAGAAAACTCAAAACTTAGGTTGAGATTTATCTTAAAAGTAGTTAATTATTTTATTTTTCAATTTAATTACAAAAGTTATAAAATAAAACATGCAAAAAAAAATATTTCAACTCTCAAATAAGTTGCGATTTTTCGGGCATGTAACATTAATAAGCCATAATCTTGACCCACTAATGTAAGAAAACTTATTTAAAAGTTAACAATTTGTATGATAAAATAGGAGTGAACCTTTATTGTTAAGAACATCATTACATGTTTTTTGAATGGATACATGTTTAACTTGTATATTCATCATTTTTATAATTAATAATAATAATTTAAAATAAAATTATAATTTAGTTAATTTTATGATTTTTAATATCTAGCAAATTGTGAAAATATATTCATAAATAATTATTTCAGATAACTATTTATAAATTAATGTAAGAATTTTCAATTATTTTAATTTATATTGGCTGATTTAATTTTTAGTATTATATAAGGATCTAAATTTAACTATTTTCTAATTTATAATTTATTTTTGTTTAAAAAAATAATTATAAAATTATAAATTAAATTTATTAAATTATATTATCTCCATTTTTCCACTGGGTATTTCAATAATCTATTTACTAATAAAATTAAGCCAATTATATATATTATATATAAAACTAGTTTCAAAGAAAAAAATTTAATATAGTAAAAAATTTAGAACTGAATTCTCATGAGCTCCAAGGAAAACACTTCGCTTCCTTAAAAACCACATTAGATCTCAGTTTCACAAACTTTGTTACAATACTGACCTTCCTATTCCTAGCCTTTTACAATGTCAAAATTATAGTGAGCTTTGTAGGCTTCTCTCCAAGCTTTTTGAGTGTAAGAATAAAATCTTAAATCAAAATAAATAATCTATTTCGGATAGACCAATATTTGGTCTCAGCAGAGGTTAACCACCATCAATATCATAAAACCTTGCATCAATCTGTTAACAAAAACCTACTTTTTACAAATGTGAACATTTTAAAAAAATATTATGAAACATCTTTTTGGTTTAAGAATTAATAATTTCTGTTTCAGTTGTGTGCATTAAACAACTATGGAAATTTTAAATTCCCTTTTCTGCAGGATGACTCTGCATAGATTCGGAAATACTTCCAGCAGCAGCCTCTGGTACGAGCTCGCGTACTCAGAAGCAAAAGGGCGAGTGAAAAAAGGTGACAGAGTTTGGCAGATCGCCTTCGGCTCGGGTTTCAAGTGCAACAGTGCGGTGTGGAAGGCCCTGAGAGATGTGGAGGTGCCTTTGCAGAATCCATGGCTAGACTGTATTCACAATTATCCAGTTGAATTGACATAAATTAATGTCCAACCTTTACAGAAGAGGTTGAAGACTGAGGCTGATATTGAATCTCTGTAATATTATTATGTGCATTATATATGGTTGGTTTGGTTTGAAACTATTAATGAAACTGCTGGGTGATAAATTTCAATTATTTTTTGAAATTGATATATTATATTGGTTTTAGTTGATATTGGGTGTTTTTATATCGATTGCAGATTTCTGGAATATTTGACATTGATTTCTTAAATATTTAAGAATCAAATAATGTTGTAAGTTATTTGACCGCATCCATATCCCTCTGATTGCTCGATTTATTTGACAGTAAATATATTTGACAGTGACCATGTCCATCTAAATATTCAGGGAATCAGCAATAAAAATGCGGTCATTCTTGTAATCATCGCAAACTATAGTTATTTCTCATGTCATTGGACAATCTGTACTGAATATCTCAATTCCTTGTTTTGTGTTGGGTTTATTTTGCTGCCATCTTTCTTCATATTTATGAGTACGAACGACAAACAGTTGCATTGTCAGTTGCCCGCTCACGCATGGAGCATGGCAGAAACATGCAGCGCGCGTGTATGTGATACCCTTCGTATTGGAATTTGTTTCGAAGAATGAAAATTTGTTCTATCAATTTTTTCAGGCTTAATCCGGGCTGATAGCGAGGGAGTTTGTTGTTTAGAGAATTTAAATACAACAATGGCAAAATAGAACTGAGGATCGCCTTTTCGATTTAATGAAATCCAATTTCATTTTATTGCTGTTAACTGTTCCAGGTATTGGGTCACTATTGGAATTTGCAAACTGTAATGGCTATTTTTTTATTTTTTAAATCATGGTAAATTTGTAACATATAATAATATTTAGGTATTGGGTCACTGTTGGAATTTGCAAACTGTTATGGTTATTTTTTTATTTTTTTAAATCAATGTAAATGTCTAACATATAATAATATTTGATACAATATTGAAAATAATATTTGATACACTATTTAATTGAAAATGTCCTTACAAGAATTGATCTTGAATTCCCTAGGTTTTTATTACAACTTATTGGTATATATATATATATATATTGGTACTCAGTTTATATATATATATATATATCAATTTTTTATTTTAAGTGTTTTATATTTTTAATTTGATATTTATATATCAATTTTAGAGATAATAATAATATTAATTTTTTACATATTTATTAAATAAATCTAGATATAAAGTTTAAAAATATATAAATTTGAATATGAATTATTATTATTTAATATTTTTTATATAGAAATATTTTATTTTAATGGTTTTCAGACATGCGTGAATAAAAAGTTAGAAAAAAAATTAATAATAAAAAAAATAATATCTATATTTAAAGAGAAGATGGATTTAAGTAATTTTTGTGGGATACAGAACCCTAAGTGCAAGAAATAATAGCAACTCTCCCTACCACCCAAGATACATCCACTTGAAAATTTTGTTTGAAAATTTTGTTTTCATTATTAAAGATGAACAAATTTTTAAATTAACAAAAAATTATAATATGCAAATTATATATAAGCAACATAGATTTTTATTAACTTGTCAATCGAGTTATCTCTAGTGGTTGGGCCAAATGGTTATTATGGCTCTTATCTTCTTCATCCAAGTTCAAATCCCATAAGTGAGCATACTTATGTGCTATAATGCCTTAATAGTTATTGTTGTAGTGGCTTAGTGCCAATGAATATTGTTGTAGTGAGCATACCTATGGGCTTTAATTGCCTTGATAGTATGAATATTGTTGTAGTGAGCATACCTATGGGCTTTAATTGCCTTGATAGTTATTGTTGTAATGATTCAGTGCCTATGCATATTGAGCCTTGAACTCTTAAGTGAGTATACCTATGGACTATAATGTCTTAATAATTCTTAAGTGAATATACCTATGGACTATAATGTCTTAAGAATTATTGTTGCCTATGGACTATAATGTCTTAAGAATTCTTAAGTGAGTATACCTATGGGCTATAATGTCTTAATAATTATTGTTGTAATGGCTTCATGCCTATGAATATTGTTGTAGTGGTTTCGAGCCTTGTGAACTCTTAACTAAGTGTACATGTGGGCTATATTGTCTTAACTAGTTATAATGCCTTGTTAATTATTATTGTAATGGCTTCGTTCCTATGAATATTGTTGTAGTAGCTTCAATTCTTGTGAACTCTTAAGTGAGTGTTCATATGAATATTGTTGTAGTAGCTTCAATCCTTGTGAACTCTTAAGTATACATGTAGGCTTGTGAGGTACCAACAACATCACTCTGACCCTTGGAAGATAACCTTGTACATGTGGGCTATATTGTCTTAACTAGTTATAATGCCTTATTAATTATTGTTGCCTTGTTAATTATTATTATAATGGCTTCGTTCCTATGAATATTGTTGTAGTAGCTTCAAGCCTTGTGAACTCTTAAGTGAGTATTCCTGTAGGCTTACGATAACCTTGTACATGTGGGCTATATTGTCTTAACTAGTTATAATGCCTTGTTAATTATTGTTATAATGGCTTTGTTCCTATGAATATTGTTGCAGTAGCTTCAATCCTTGTGAACAAGTGAGTATACCTGTAGGCTTGCAAGGTACCAACAACATCACTCTAACCCTTGGAAGATAACCTTGAAAGATTTGTTGCCACTAATACATGAGGTATAACTATTTAATAAATGCCACAAACAAGCTAGTTACAACATGTCTCCAAAGACTTGAACCAACACAACTAGAGAAACAAACTATTCACCAAACCACTTGGGCTAAGATATATATATATATTATATATATATAATATATATATATATATATATATATATATAATATATATATATATAATATATATATATATATATAATATATAGCTTAATATCCATATTGAAATATTAAGAATTGAATAAATTACACGTCTTCATGAAAATGGAAAGTGAAATTCTAAGAATTTTATTTATTTCTTTTAATTAATTAATTTATAAATTAGATATGAATTTTTGTAATTTAATATGCACGTTAAATATTTTATTTATAGGCTACATGAAAATATTTGTTTGATTATCGATATTTTGCCACTATTACAAGAGGTATATAACTATTTCATAAATGCCACAAACAATCTAGTTATAACATGTCTCCAAAGACTTGAACCAAGATCACAGATCACAAAGTAGATGCGGAAGCAATGAACCTAACAAGAAGCTAGTTACAACATGTCTCCAAAGACTTGAACCAAGATCACAAAGTAGATGTGGAAGCAATGAACCTAACAAGGTGCTAGTGACAACATGTCTCCAAAGACTTGAACCAAGATCACAAAGTAGATGTGGAAGCAATGAACCTAACAAGGTGTATTAACTGGAACATCAATCACCTAGAGAGAGGCAATGGTGCATGAATTCCATTTGGAGGTCTCAGTCATTTCAAGAATGAATGTTATCTTGCTCGGTCTGACAGGGTTCCATTAACAACTTGATCTATTTTCAACTGGGCACTGAAATTGCAATATTTTTTAACTATGGTTTATAACATTATCAGTAGTACAACCACATTAAAAATATAAATGTTGTTGATATAGCCAAAGACTTGATTTGTATCTACCATTGATAAATATATAACAAAAAAAATATTGTAACAAAAATATTATTATTAGCTATTGCAACAAAAATATTATTATTAACTTTGATTTTACTTAACCCTTAAGAATCTCAGGTCTTGATAAGCAGAAGTGTTGGAGAATTTTTATATTTTACAACAAATATATAAGCAATTTTTCTAAAATTAGGTATGCTTTGAAAATCCCTAGGAAATTGGTGGGCATTACTACAATTGATAAACATTCAGACCAAGCATATGCTGAGCATATTCCCTTGAGAATCAATCTAGGCCATTAATTAAAAAAAAAAAAGTCAACAGATGTTCATCCACCTTAAGTTGAAATAGGAAACCTTCAACTAATTAATGTACACAAAATGATGAAAACCACCATTAAAAAAAAGTAAAAAAATCATGCAATGCAAAATAAAGAAAAAAACTAAAATGTGATTTCCTAAAACAAATTAAATAATTTATTTTTCAAACAAAAAAATCAACAAATATTGATTAAAACAAAAAAAATTAAAGTAATTAAAAAAAAATTAGTGAATTTAAAAAAAAAAATAACAAAAACCAATAATTAAAGGTCTATATAAAAATAATAATAAAACAATAAACCTAGAAATATACTTATATTCATTAAAAAATTCAAAATATTTTGTTGCGAAATATATATATATTTAAAGAAAAAATAATAATAAATAATAATAATAATAATAAAATAATAATAATATTGTATAATAAATAAACTTAAAAATTCTAAAAATAAAAAAAATTTAAAAAATAGTTAAAAAAATAAAAAAAAAAAAAAATAATATATATAATATATATATATATATATATATATATAAACAACAAAAATTAAAAGTTAAAATTCAACACATACAAACACACATTATGGTAATTAAAATATTTGTATTAATTACAAGATCTATGCCACGATCACAACTATACATTAGGTGTTACATTACAATTTTCTTCAATTTTTGCTCCTGAACCAAAATTGTTCTCTGAAGAGGGAATACAACAAATACTAAGCATATACAGGTCTTTATAGGTGAATACCTTTTGTAGTACATATAACTTATTTCAAAATATAGTCCTTATTATAACAAATTTCCTTATATCCACGATATCATTTAGGTTTGGACACTTAACATTAAAGTTACTGGAACTGACTGAATCTTTCATATTTAAAACCAAACTCTTGACCAAAGATCTCAATGTATTCTCATGGAGTAGGAGAATATGTGATTTCCCTTTTTGAAATAATGATTTAACGTTTGACATTCCTTTATCCAACCCAATCCCTTGTAATTCCAAGATATTAGTTTCATAATTTGCTACTAGATTTTGTGGCCCCTTGATTAGGGCTTAAACTGCCTCATTTCCTTGTATTCCATCTCCCTATGATGTAACTATGTATAATACATTTTCTTCCCAATTATCTATCATTTTCAGCTTTCTCGATTCAAACCTCTCTGTTTATTTTTCTTCCTACCTTATGATGAATGCATTATTGTTCCTTCTCTTCCTCTATCTCTGATTTTCCATCAGTTGAGCTGGTAAGGGAAGGGTCAATTAGAGCCACCCAACACGAGCGGAACTCGCCCTCATCTGAGGAAGAGTCAATCTCACATGGACATGGGCATCCTCAAGGGGAAAAATGCCATCCTTGGGAAGACCGAGAGAGGATTTGGATTACTTCCTAAGAGAGGGAGGGACATTGCTTGAGGGAATATCCTTCCTCTTCAACCAATTTGAATGCTTTGGAACTATTGCTATTAGCCTTCGCTGCATCTTGATCGTTGGTACCCTCTCTTGGAGCTAATTTCACTTCGGGTTGAGGGGATAGGCCCTTGCCCTTTTTCCTTGCTAGATTATTATGTTGTGGCTAGTTTTTAGTTTTCTTGGATGGTCATGTTCGCCTTTTGGGCTATTTCCATTGATCCTACTCTTCCACCTGATTTTGTTTCCCCTCAATCTTCTTTTTCAAACTTCCATGAAAGTGTCCATACTCATGACAAACCTTGCACTTAAAAGGAACTTGGTCATAATCCACCTCTTGGATATGAGACCAATTATCCAGGTTGAGATTTATTGAGGTCGAAAGCCCTTTGTTCGGCTCTATTTCCACACAAATCCTAGAACAAGAAAACAAATCCTCTTGTGGCTCCTCTTGTGGCTTAACATGATCGATATAATTACCTAGGGCATTTCCAACACTTTTCAAAGTGTCATTGTTCTAACAATGTAGAGGAAAGAAGGGAAGTTTAACCCAGGCTAGAGTTGTTGAAGGAATATCACATTCTGAGTTAAAATTGTAGGTTTTTAACCCTTTACATAAATTACCTACAAATGAATTCTTGAAACAGAAAAAGTAATGGCGAATACATAAAATAAACATACATACTGATTTTCCTCTAGGTCCCAAAACCAGGACTACTATATTGATTTTTCAGTATATTCCTTTCAATGTTACAATATATATATATATATATACATGTCAAAGAATTCATAAACTCCAATCCACTAACCCTGGATTACAACATAATTATAGTTCCCTTTACCAGATCTACAAAATACCATAAGCATAAAACCATGCACAAAACCGCCCAAAAAAATCGAGGTGCTGCCCCGGACACCAAAAAATTCGTTTTGAGGCTAGTTGTGGAAAGAATATAATACATATCTAACATTCTCCCACTTGTTGTTTTCTTTCCACACTGGGGGTTGTAAGAGTGTGTAGTCATTGATCCAAGGCTGTAATGCCCATTGTTTCTCTACACCAAGGAAATTTCTTATTGCTCACAAACTTTGGCAATGCATCTACAACATTCTTCAAAGTGTCCATGTTTACCAGCAACATCTTTTGTCTTCAACCATATCCCTCACAAAGTGATACTGAACATAAATGTGTTTTGTCTTTGAATGATAAGCATGGTTCTTTGCCAAGAAAATTGCACTTTAGTTGTCACAATCTATCCTTATAACTCGTTGTACCAACCCCATACTTGAGCACAATCTCTGTAACCAAAATTCTTCCTTTCTTGCATGAGTGGCTATCATGTATTCAACCTTTGTAGTTGAAAGTACCACTACAAACTACCTCTTACTCATCCAAATGATTTCTCCTCCAAATAGGTTAAACACATACCCACTTGTAGATCTTCTTTGAGCCAGATATTAGGCAAGTCTGCATCAACAAAGCCACGAATATCCAAAACTCTGTCCAATCCTGGTCTTCCTTGGTAGCACAAACCATAATCACTAGTGCCACACAAATACTTGAAAACCCACTTCATTGTTGTCCAATGCTCCTTCCATGGTTTTGATGCAAACCTACTCAATACTCCCACTGCATGTGCAATGTTTGGTTTTGATCCAAGTGCATATTGGTGGCCACCCACCTATTCCACCCAGACCTCCAGTCGGTTTCATCTGTTTCCTTATTTATTGCAACATTTACTATTTTTATAAGTTTTTTAGCTCTTGAACTTCAAGAGCAATTTTGACCCCCTAAACGACATTTTTTGAGGTTCGCAGCAGGTTCATGGCTAATGTCAAAGGCAAGGGCCTACCACTAATCCCATAGTACTCAGATAGATCTTTCCAACAAGGCATCATATGTGCAAAACAAAGATAATATGACTAAGTTACAACCCTAGGAAGTTAGTTGCCCAACTAACCCCCAACGAAGCCCACAAACTCTTAGCATTCTATATCCTAGGGTTAGGGTTTAAGTTGTTTAGGGTTTTCCCTTGTGGTTCAATAATAAATAGGCCCTTGAGCCTCATTGTAACACAATTTAGAGGCATGTAGTCACCACATCTCTTTTTAGAGATAAGCTACCATTTCTCGAGCTAGTTTTATTTCCATTATGTTTGTATGCATATTTCAGTATTTGATATTAATGAAATGAAGTGTTATTTTTGCTACATCTTTTCATTCATGGTTATATCTGTAAATTTTTTTGTTCCTTTGGAAGTTTGGATCAATGGTATCAGAGAGGTCTGCTCTTTCTCTGTTTTTCTTTGCATGTCCCCAACAAGGACGGGATATAAGGAGTTAGGGATCGAACTAGTCGAACCTTTGCAAGACTAGCCTCGTAAATATCGATGGCCTCCCATGGCGGAAGAGAAGAAAGACAAGGGGGCAGGAGATCCTTTCAAAATATTGCTCGAAGAAGCCCTCGAGTGACTGAGGAATGTGATGATGGACAACTTTACCCAGATCCTTAAGCGGCTACCCAAAGGCGACGCATCTCCTTCTAGTAGCTACTCTGGAAGTGCCACACCCTTTAAGGTACAAGTTAACTTTTACATCCCCATATTTGAAGTTCAAATAGATGTGGATGCCATAGATAAATGGTTTAATCTGATAGAAGGATATTTTTTTGTTCATTATTTTTCTTGCAGGGAAAAGATTACTTTTGCACTTCTCAAAGTCACCCCACATGTCAAGGATTGGTGGGAAACCTACTCTGAGAAGAAGGATGAAAGTACACCCTCACTATTTTTAGCTGCACCCACTTGGAATTCGTTATGGAACGCCATCAAGGAGTAGTACTACCCTGTCAGGAACTACGAGGATAAATACATAAAGTGGACCATGCCAGGGCAGGGAAGAGACCAAGATGTATCGAACTTTACCAATGTTTTTCATACCCTTTGCATGAAGTTGCGTATCAAGGATTCTGAGTGACATTTTCTACTCAAGTATCGTGGTTTCCTACACAGGTACATTTAGCATGATATGGAGTTCTTGGACATCTCCTCGCTCAGCACGACGTATCAATACACTATCAAGATTGAGCAGAAGTTTAAACATAAGAACCGAGACTTTGGATCTGCAAATCTAAAATAAGGGAAAGGTGGCTCCAAACCACATAGCAAAGGACAAATCCAAGGCAGGGCGACCCAAGACAAACCGCTAAAGCCGCAAGAAAAGAACAATGCCACGAAGATAAAGAAGGACACGGAAAAATGGTGTGAGTTGCATAGGAGCTCCACTCACAACATGAGTGATTGTCGGTCCAAGTAAACACTGGTGGTTGAGCTGAAGGCTTTCGAATCAGACGCATGTTTTGACTCTTAGTCAAAACCCAACAAGGGGAATGAAAAAGGGAAGCAGATCATTGATGCAGAGCCCAGTGCCATCGTGGCCACCACCAAGATCCAGAAGAATGAGCTTGAAGATTGAGAGGAGGGGGAACTCTTCTTCCACTCACAGATGTGGTTGAAGGGTTCTCTATTGTAGTTCATTGTCGACAACGAAAACCAAAAGAACCTCATTTCAATAGAAGTCATGAAGAGGTTGGGCCTACCGAATACAACACATCCACAACTACACACCATCAAGTGGCTTCACTAAGGACATATATCCACGTTATCTAGCAGTTCCACCTTCCCTACAACATCAAGCTCTTCACGGATGAGGTACTGTGTGATGTTTCCCCTCTTGAATTTTGTGATGTATTATTAGGACAACCATACTTGTGGAAGCGACATGTTGTATATTAGTCTAGACCTCGCTCTATGATTATTACTTTGGGCAATAAATTGTAAAGGATACCGAAGGTAGCCCCACCTACCACCATCTCTTTGATCACTGCAAATAAATGCAGTAATATCATTTCACATACCAAGAAATTTGTTTTCCTTATGATTTTCCCTAAGGGAAAGAAGAATATTGTGGCCACAACCCCTTTCAGGTAGGGTTGGGATTTCATCCATTATATCCCATTTATGTGGCCATACCATTTGCAGCCACTCAGGAAGATTCGTCTCATGTCTAGTCCAGAGCTGACAGGGATAACAGCTTCATTGAGTGCATTCAACACATTCGCCAACAGTTCCATGATATATTTGACAGAGCCAATGCTAAGTACAAGCAACACCATGATCAACATCGAGTGCCACACAATTTCCAGGTGGGCGACAAATTTTGGCTACATTTGCAGAAAGAGCGCCTTGCTAGACCCCAATGCAAGCTTCGCCTACTTTGATATGGGCCATACACCATCACCAAAGCTATAATGGACAATGCCTTCGGGCTTGTAACAACCCTGGTTAAAAACTCATGTAAAATATATAAGGTTGCAGTGATGGAACACGTATTCCAAGATGAATGGTGGGAAAAACATCCTAATGGGTGTTGACTCAATTTGTTATGGCTAAGGGAATTGGAAAAACCAATGGAAAAGGCTTTGGAAAGACAAAATGGCATTTTGACACATTTATTTATGAAAATAATGGAAATTATGAGAAAAGGGAGGTGAAAGGTCATAGATTGCATGTGACGAGGAAAATGAAGGAAAATAATGGAAAATGAAGAAAATAGAGGCCTTATTGATAAAAAGGCTTCTCTGGATCAGTGGGAAAGCTTGGTTAATGTAACCTTTTGTCAGTTCAGTTTTGGAGCTCTCTCGTTATTCTCTCTCTCATTCTTGGATACTTAGAGTTTTCTTGGAGCACTCTTGGAGGGCGTGGCATACTTGGATTTTTGAAGCAAGAAGGCAAAGAGCAGGAAAGTGCAAAATGACATCGGGATCAACAACTACATTGGGTTTTTCTTGCAGGTACCGAGTTGCATGTATTTTTTCCTCAATAGTTTTGGCATGGAGGATGGCTGGGATTGATAGTGGATTTCATTGCCTTGCCATTTCCTGGATAGTCATGGAGATTGTGGTTTTATTTCATTTCTTTGTTTTGGTTGATTCTCATGTTTCCTTAGCTTGGATTGAGTTATTAGTTCGGGGAGCCTTGGTTGGACAAACACACTAGAGCCCTGTAACAACTTGGGTTGAGTTATTAGTCCTAGATCCTTGGTTGGAAAAATGCTATAGAGCCCTTGGTGGGTTGAGTTACCAGTCTTGGAGCCTTGGTTGGAAAAACACTCTAGAGACCGGTAAAAGTTGTGGGTTGAGTTACTAGTCCTAGAGCCTTGGTTAAAACAAACACTTTGGAGCCTTGGAAGGCTTGGATAAAGACCAACCAGGGTTTTCCCACAACCAGAGTTTTCTCTAATTGATAACAATAATAGAGAAGTTCCTTATAGAACAACAAATAATGAAGGCTACTATATTTCACCAATTCTGAATTGATATGCAATCTAATGACCAACATTTATCAAGTTTGAAAGAAGAATATGAAACCTCTTCGTAAAGAAACATCAGCCAGATATTCAAAGGATTGTTGATAATATAATCTATGAAGAAGTATCCAGTGCAAGTGGAAGTCTGAGATATATGGAGGAATCACCATAAGTTGTCATTCCATCCAAGCATCAATAGCATGATAAGTAGTCATTTCATCCAACCTTGCTAAAATAATTTATCTAAGTTTGCAATTTGAAGTTTGATATCCAAAAACTACGAGGAATGCAAACATATATTAAAATGGCCTTCTTGTGTTTGTGGGCTTGATATCAAATATGGCCTTATTGTATCTTAGTTGTTGAGATAGACAAATTTCATCTAGATAATTAGGTATTTAACATGATTTTGCAATACAAAATGTTGTGTTTCATTATAAAATAAGGGCAGAATTATTGAATTCATTCTTATTTTCATGAATTGAGTATTCAAGACACAAGATAAGGCATAAATAAATTAATTTTGTTAAAAATCCAAGTTTATTTATTAGTGAATTCCCAATTCTCGAAAAATATTTTTTTTTGTAAGTATCTCCTCTTTCTACTAGGAAAATGGTCATCCTTTCAAGGTCAATTTTCAACAAGTTATTTGTGAACAACAAAGAATTAGTAGCATTCTAATTCAAACAGTACTCACGGGGACCTATTTATTTTCACAAAATGAACTATCATATGCATCTAGTTATAGAACTAGATTTTAGATCTCTAATTATTTCCATGAATCAGATGGATTCTTGTACTACAAGGGTTCTTACAAGTCTTTGAATCTCTATTTTTGTATGGAATAAATTCAGCAAAACTCCAAAAAATAATCTAAAAGGTCCCGCGTAGATAATTTTTGCATGAGGAGGCATAGTATTGTCTATGTTCCCCACAGCCTGATATTCAAACATGACCATGGAAAAAAAAGAGAGATAAACAATTCCTTAAACAAGTAACACATCACAAACAACGATAAAACTAATTGTTGCACTCCAGTGTGGGTGACCTTTTCTCATCTGGTTCCAAGCGCATCTGGTTATAGTTGCTCTGAAATTCGACTCCATCAGGGATGTAAGAGTGTTGAGCAGGTTAGACATCAAAACATGGGATTTTTGAAATGGGAACGTGGGAAGTTGAAGTTACAAGTTTTAATTCGAGTGGCGGGTGGTAGGAAAAATGTCATATTATACTCGTTGTGAGGCAAACAGAGCCTGCAACGAGACAAAGAATGTTTGGGAGACATAGATAGAGAGGGATGGGGCCCATGGCGAGTTAACAAGGGTCAGTCGGAGGTGGGTTGCCAATGACGAGAGGGCACAAAAAATAAAGCATAAATCGTCAACTTGTTAGTCTACACCATTGATATCTTGATGCACATATGTTTATAACTTTTTATATCTAATATACTATGTTTTGGGGATTTGGTTAGTTATAAGAAGTTATGATAAATCCATGAGCTCACACATTATTTTTGTGTCGTATGACCTAAATTAGAGGAAGGTATTTGAGTGAATCACAATGATATGAAATGGATCCATGTATTTATTACATTGTTTTGTTGATGCTTTCATTTAAAATAGATTTTGGATTGTGTAAGGGTATTTCAATTAAAATCCTTAAAAGTGTATTGATAAATTTATTTATTTATTTATTTTTAATTTGAGATTTTAAGAGATATTTGTGTATTATATATTAATTAAAAATGATATAGAAATGAGACTCTCTATAATATTTGATCGAGAATTTTTTAACTACTCTAAGGAGCATCCAAAATGGAGCTCAAATGTGAAATTTATGCCTCAACAAAATAATTATTGGTTAAGGAATATGTGAAAGCTACGTCATCTCTCAATGTTTCACCCATGTGAAGTTAGTGACAAATAGAATCAACAAGAGACTTTTTGTAGGTTTTAACCCCGTACAGAAATTACCTGCATACGAATTCTAAATCACATGAAAAATAAAAATGCGAGAGCATAACCCATAAAACACATATACACAGAGATTTCCCACTGGATCTCAAAACCGAGACTACCAGCTTGATTTTTCATTATATTCCTTTCAATGTTACAATACATATTTATACATGCGAAGCATCCAATACCATGGACCGAAAACCATCGCGTCCAAAACCATGGACCGAAA
>APFE031431712.1:29767-65203 GCA_000404065.3 Pinus taeda
AATACCATGGACCGAAAAACCATCGCGTCCAAAACCATGGACCGAAAACCATCGCGTCCAAAAAACATGTGCAAAAATCATGCACAAAACCATAGGTGGGTCCGCCCAACCTAACATAGGGTCCAAAACCAAAATTTTCCGGTACCCCTCAAACCCCCTGTTAACTATGTGGAAAGAATATAACACAACCCAACACTTTTAGGATCATTAAGAGATTCCAAAACCTTGAATGGAGCTTGGGTGTGAAAGTTATGCCCAAAAAGTAACCATTGGTTATTCCTCAAAGGAATATGCTGAAGTTAGATCATGTCCCAGCGATTCACCCATGTGCAGTTAGTAACACAAAATTAACAAGACACTTCCAGGATAATTGAGAGAATCCAAAACCCTAACCATGAAATTTGAGAAAGGGTGTTAGATCCCTAGCCAAAAGGAGGGAAAGAGGTTCAACTTCTATTGTAATTATTTAATGTTTGACAACAGAGAAACTACAAAGAGGAGTGAAGAGATAAAAGAGCATAGAAGATCCAATATGTAGGGGATTTAGCAACTAGAAAACCTTTGTGACTCATTGCTCTATGTTGAGGTCAAATATCTCTATATTGCGTGTTGTACATTGTTATTTTTAAAAAATACATATTCCTTTATTTTCAAGTTGGAGTTCGCACCTACTTGGACTTTTCCAAAGTAAATCGCATGTTCATAATATTCCATTGTGTGCCTTTACCATTATAGTTATGTCCTCTATATTTTCTGTGATAGTTTAAATAATTTGTGTTCTTTATGTTAAATAACTATATATAAGAAAAAATATTGTTGAGTATAGTCTCATTGTATTAGCAATGAGTTTGAGATATGTTTTGATAAGCTAACCATTGGAATATCCAAGGTGGCTTACAAATCGTTTTGGCCTTAGAGTGATTTTCTTTCAACCTCTGTGTGGTTTAAGTATAGTATTATGCTTATATAAATTAAAATTTCTAAATCCAAAACCTTTTTTATGAAAATGGGAGGAAAATGAACTTAGAGGCGTTTAAGAGAGAGAAAATAAAGCGGTAAGTTCCAATAACATTACAAAATTGATAATAATAAAAAATTGACCCTTAGAAGTAATTGCACAATTATTCTCACTATATGTTCAATCATCTAAAACCTCTTCTCCCCTATATTTTGAAATCGTTATTGTAATAGTTCTGAGGTATTTTCCAAGATGCACAAAGGTTTTTCTCCTACTTAAGAGCATGATCATGTATTCAACTCATTTATGGCAACCTCCATCCTAACATATGATCGTATAGATATCCTTATATTGATGAGAGTGAGATTGAACACATTGTCCAAGACATGTTAGAGGTTAGCATCATTTGACTAAGCCAGGGCGCTTTCTCTTCTACAACATTGACAGTTCACACAAATCTTTATTCATGGAATATATGTCCAAGTTATCAAGAACTCAACAAACAAACCATTAAATATAAATTTCATATCCTTATCATCGATAAATTGTTAGACTAATTGCATGGAGTAACTTTCTTTGCTAAATTGGATATTTGTTTAAGATATAATCATATTAGAATGAGGGAATAAGATATTCCCAAAGCAATGTTTAGAACACATGAAGGTCATTACAAATTGTTGGTGATGCCTTTTGACTTACTAATGCACTATGCATGAATAAAAAAAAATTCAAGTTCATCCTTTAAAAATTTTAGTTTTTCATTTTTAATATTGTACTAATTTACAATAAATCTTGGGAAGAGCATACACACCATATCAACAAGGTCTTACAACTATCAAAGGAACAACACTTATATGTTAACCATTCCTAGTTTTCATTTTGGATTTAAGAAGTGGGATATATGGAGCACTTTGTATCTTGTGAGGGCATCAAGGTGGACCTTAATGAATTAAAGCTATGGTGGAATGGTAAATTCCCAAAACCTTGAAGAATACTATGGGATTTTTTAAGATTGATGTGTTATTTCCATAAGTTTGTCAAGAACTATGGTTAAATAGCAACATCTCTAACAACACTACTTAAAAATTGTTCCCTTTATTGGAATTGAAATTCAACCCAATATTCTTAGAAACTTTAGGAGTCCATGTGTGGCCCTTCAACCTTGGCTACCCCTTACTTCACAAAACCTTTATTGTAGAGTGTGGTGTCTTATAGAATGGTGTTACAGATCCATTTGGGCACATCAAGTCCCAACATTCAGATCAGTGTTTTAGGGCTCATCAAACCCTAATTTCAGTTTCTTCATGCCCTAATCAAGTCACCCCTTTAAATGCCTCCTTCCCAGATAGTTTCATGACTTGAAGACATCCAGAAGTAGTCTCTAGAGGGACCAGCGTAGGTAAACCCTTATGAAGGTGCATTGCAGAGCAGTTAAGTCCACTGTCATGGTGCTTTGCAAAGCACTTAGGCTTCCTTTCACCTACGCTAGGCGAGAATGAGCGAAATTCACATAGGTTTTGGGGAATATTCTTATCTTTTGGAGTCATCTAGAAGTTTCCCTCACTTATCAACTCCTATGAGCTCGAAAATAAATGAGGAATGAGTTAAGGTGCATCCTATCCTCTCATCCCTTCCTCCATGAAACTAATTCTAAGTATGGAAGGCCATTCAATGCCACCATTAATGACAAAACCTCCTTCATCTTCCTATAAACTAACCGCTCATCTAAGTGATTAGGGGCTAGACTATGTTGAATTGTAAGGAGATAATGTTGCTATGAGATTTGGCTTTGAAGCAAGTATTGTGATGCTACAAGCTTGTCATGCTTTTGATGTGATGTGGATGTGATCCAAGCTAGAGGAATGGCTTTGAATCAAAAACCAATGGTTGTAATTCCTTCTTCTATCTAATAAAGTGTTTGAACCTTTTTCCCATCTGTTTGTATTGCTTAATAATGCTTATGTGTGTGAATTGTATTTGACTCCTTTCACTTATATTCAATAGATCATATGCTTTGATCGATTTTTATCTTATGTTGTGTTCATAGGGTACTTCTCAAGAGGATTAAGTATAGGAAGGAGCGACGGAATCGATACAAGGGAGAAGAGAGGAAAGCAGAACTACAGGTAGGCCTTATATCTTCTCATCTTATCTATTGCTTATAGGAAAAGTCTAAAACACTTTAAACTGTTGTTCTAGATATAGCTACTTATCTAGGGAATTAGTATTTATCTGTAGATACTAAATTCTCCAAAACAAATTGGCGACTCTACTGGGGAAGAATCCTCTTTCCTAGTAGCTTATCCACCTCCTAAGACATCCTTGTAGACCTTAGTTGTGTTCATAAATTGTGATTTAGCTGTTTACATTGAAAAATTGGTCAAAACTATGTCAAGTTGCCTCTTGAAATGGCTTACTGTCACCAGCGCAGGCTTGTGAGGGACATAGTGCACTACAAAGCACCCCTGGCTTAGGGATAGTGTTGTGAAGCGCACTATCTCCCACTCTGGGTTGTGCTGATCCTCCTAGGATCAGTTTCCCACCTTTGGAAAGAGTTTTTTGCCAAATTTTCTCTGTTTGATTGTTTGTTGATTGATCAATGAATGCTATGTCTCAAAAAATGAGTTGTTATCTCTTGGTCTAACCCAACTTTGATTGGATTGATTAATGTTTCTTCATGTTTTCTTTGTCATTATCGATCAATAGTCAAATTTAGGATATAATTGATTAATCTTCGATCAATAGTCAAATTTAGGATATAATTAATTAATCTTCATTGGAAAGAAAGTGTCGTAAAGTCTTCTCTTTCTTCGAATTAGAACTGTCGTAAAAGTCTTCGTTCTTTTGAAAGATTTATTGATTGTATGTGCATATTTTCTTTTGTTCATATTCACATTAAGGAAAACAAAAATAAATACGTGCATGATGCATTGAAAAAGTTTGTGTGTGCTCATAGGAATAGTGTAAGGAAATTTCATTTAGATTGTGCTCTTTACTCTTTGATCAAAAGAAATATGATTGCTCTATCCCTAAGTAGCTAGGATTTTCATCGTTAAATTGAATGGAAAGAATGCTTATCATGATAGTTGCATTCCTAGGAATTTCAAAATACATCACACGTTGAACTTGAAAGGAAAATTCCTAAGCAAGATCAACTTAAAATTAACATCAATTTACTTAATGGAGCATTGTCATTAACGAAAACATTTAGTGGTTCTAGGCTAGAGATGTGTTCCAGCGTCATAAAACAAAGTATTTGTCACTAACTTGTCTGCAATACATCTCGATTGTGGCACCTCATTCCATGTACGTGAGTATATTGTAGCTCATCCACGAACCTTTAGGTATATAGGGTGGTGTTACAGTACATAAAGTATATGGGAATGCTCTCACTGTGCAGTTTTGCATTAGACAGCGCTTATACGAACTGGGTCTCCACGTACCTTCGGGTATATATGGGAGGACAACTCTAGGTTGCTATCCATCCTTAAGTGACCGAGTCAACCGCCTTGTAAACTATGATACACTGAACATAGCATTCGGGGAGATTGCCTACCCGTACTTCTTGGTTCACCAAGAGGTATTCTGCAGTTCACAGTTGCTTGGTAAATCTTTTTCCTAGTATACCCCTTTTTGTTTTATTCTTTTTTGATAATAAAAAATTAATCAGCAATCATGGAGGAACATTAACCCTTACCCCGTCGTTCATGAAGAACAACGAGCAAACTGCCTTTGCCACCTGAAGCGACACCTATTCATACAAAGCAGTCTTGCTTAACTGATACTAGTACATCAAGAACTCCTAGTTCTTCATCTGAATTACCTAAATCATCTATTTCAGTAAGTACTGAGGCTCCAGTTACTCCAACTATTTCTGGTACATCTGTTCCTGAAGAAGAAGTTTCACAATTACCTGAGGACATTAGCACTGATCCTAGTGAAACAATAACCGAGGTTGTTCAGCAACAAGTTGATCCTCAATTTGAAGTTGTCAACTAGAAAGTACTTCTGAACTTGAATGAGTTCAACCAGAAGTTAATCCAGAACCTATCCTAGTTCAAACAGAAGTTACATTTGAACCTGAAGTTATTCAAGAACCTCCTACAGAAACTGGTTTTCATTTACCTGAACATCTAGACTTCGAAATAGGAAATTCAAAAGTTGTTACTTTACCAAAGGACGATCAATCGGTTACCCCTCAGACATCCGTAACTACTAAAACTTCAACTTTATCAACACCAGAAATCTTTTACGGACCTAAAGGTGAAGTTCTTCCACCAAGTCTAATTGTTATAGAGGAAGAATTGGAAGAAGATTCTACACCAAGAACCCCTTTCCACTTTGGAGTTGGGCTTTATCTTTACCCTCATACTCCTCATTTTACTGCTCTGTTTGATCCTGCTTATTTTCAAGTAGCCGTGGATTCTTTAGGACAACTTTTGGGTCAGTTAACTATGGTTGAACAACCATCAACATCTCAGACTGTATCATCTGATGCAACAATGACAGAATCTTCTGTTGCAGCCTCCTCGATGTTTTCTACCACACCTGAGTCACACCTATATGGTGAACCGTCCATCCCGGTTGGTTACCAATCTTTATCTGGAACCCACTCAAGGGTTGCTTCTACACCATGGTCATCACCCATGTCCTCAACCAGAATTTTACCTGGTTCTTCTCTAACGGGAACTCAACAATTTGATCCTGTATATAAATATCAAGCTAGGAAATCTAGTCAAAAAAGACCTATGTATCCATTAAATACTAGATTTCCACCATATGGAGAGCAATATTCTTATTCACCGTATCCTCCTTATTCTGGAGGACCATCATATGGTAATATCCTACAATATTTAGGTCAATCTGGAATTAGAGTTTGTCAATGGCAACCAACAATGCCAGTTCAACCCAGGCTTGGGTATCCAACACAACCAATGCAAACTGTGTCAGCTATTCCCACTACACTTGTTGTTACTACTGCACCACAGTCACAAGTTCAAACTGTTGTATCTCATCCAATGCAAACTGATTCTTCCACCTCGCAACCATAAGTTTCAGGTCAAGAAGTTCAAATTCCTCAAGTTTTCGTACAACAACCACTTGTTTCTAGGGTTCAGCAACAACCTCAGCTTAGTATACCCTTATCTGGACTGACCCAAGCTTACACTGGTATAGTTTATTCACAACCTAGCCAACCTTTCATTGCTAGGAAACAATAGCTGTTAAATCAGCAAACAGACATACCAACAACAACAACAGTGGATTCAACAACTGTGGCAGCCGCAATTTCAACAACTCCAATTCCAACAATTCCAACCCCAATTTGGACTTGCTCAACAAGCTCAACCTGGGTTTGGTCAATATCAAGCTTACCAAGGTCCTGGTCAACAAGGCTTTGCAGTTTATGGACAACCACACATTCAACCTGGTTATCAACAACCACCTTACGCAAGTTTTGTTCAACAACAACCATACCAAGGTTACCTAACGCAGATGCCCTATGTCGATATGCAAAGACCTATTGCTCAGGAAATTCCATCATATCCTGGATATGCTGAACCTAACTTGAGTCGACAGTTGCCATTTGTAGCAACTTTAGAATTACCAAATTTAAATCGGCTCACTAATGATCCAATCTTATATGCACCTTGGTGGCTGATAATTTTGCATAAGTTACCATCTGACGTTCCGAAATTTAACGGAAATCCTTGAGAAGACCCATTAAATCATGTCATGAACTTTCATTTGTGGTGTTCATCAAACTCCTTAAATGATTATTCAGTTAGACATCATCTTTTCTAAAGAACACTTCCTGGTCTGGCTTCTAAATGGTACATTGAGTTACCAAGAGCTTCTTTCGACAATTTCACCACTTTAGCCACTACATTTTTTACCCACTTCCAGTTACCCATAAGATATGAGACTAGAACAGAACTCCTAACCAACTTTAAATAGACAATAGCTACCCATATATTAGATCATATTCATGAGTGGCAACGTTGTCGTCGGATGGTTAAGACATATGTTCCCGATTAGCTTTTAGCTTAGTGGTTCATAAAATCCTTGTTGACATCAATCATCAAGGATGTGGCAAAAGGTGGAGTTGTCACAGAAGAGCAAGTAATTGCTCATGCCCAATACTTGGATTTGATTTACACACATTCCAGCATGCTTTATGACAAAATTCCCAATGCACCCCGACCAACTTTCACTATTCCTCCTTCTCCACAATCGAGTAAGGACTCTCATGTCGGCGATGGTGTGATCAATTCTTCGAGCATGCAAATAGCGGGAGGACCATTTGGTCAAACCCTTGCTGTTACCAATCAAACTATCGATACATCAAAAAATACTCTTGCTTCCGAAATTAATTCTGTGCCATCTAACAAAGGCAAAAATCCAAAGCAACCAGGAAGCAAGAAAAAGGGGAAAAATAAAAAGAAACAATATAATTCCCCTCCAAAGAAATCATCTGATTCCTCTGCTTCGACAAGGAAACCTTGTTATCCCTGTCTAATTTGTAATGACGAGCATTTATAAGAGATTTTCCACACCGCTCCAAGGTCTCTAAACTTTTAAAGACTTCAAAAACAGCGACAGTGTTGACTGGTCTATTTCCAAACCCAGAGACACATTTAGTTGCAACAGACCATGCTTCCACATCCCAAGTACTCATGTTATCCATCACAAAGCCACAAAACGAAGTTTTGGTGTCAAAGAGAAACAAAGATTATGGAAATCCACTGTCATCGTCGAATAATCAGGCCACTAATCAACCTCATCCTTCGAATTCGACTTCATCTGAAAATATTCCACTTATTGTACCAGAATTGACAATAAAACCACCAAAGGGAGTTGTGCACAAATCAGCATTTAACCCTCGGGCTCGAGCAGCTCAGAATTATAATATAGTGGAATATCTTGCTCAATCACCTTCTGCTATGTCGAGACTCGAGGTGTTACAAAATTGTCCCTCCCAAAAGCAGGTTTTACCATCAGAATAAGCAAAGTAGATCCTACTGATTCTAATATTTGGGTTTTAACCATGTGGGATATACACCATAGTTACCGGCACAGTTAGCCTTCCTAATTCAAGTAAAATCTCTCAATAAGAATGTTCACCGAACTATTATTAATGAGGGGGCATCTACTTGCATTATTTCAATGAGCTACCGGAAAACACTTGGTTCACCATCGTTGTCACGATCACCAACCATGTTGAAATCTTTTGATGGAAGAACATATAATCCTTGTGGGATTTTCAGTAACCTGCAAATCGAACTAGGGGGCAAAACAATTACTGTTGAAGTTGAGGTAGTTGACGGACCCCTCGATTACAACATTTTACTAGGAAGGCCATGGGTATACGCTATGGCTACTGTGGTTTTCATGTACTTTCGTACTATTGCATTCCCCTTTAAGGGTGGAATCAAAGTCATTGATCAGCTAGCCTTCTTTGCCAACAGTTCACGGGCTACAAGAAGCATTCTGTTGGTACATGGACCTCTGTTGTCACTTCAAAGTGTTGGAGTAGGTCTCTTTAAAGATTATTCCCTAATGGTTACTTTTACCCTATCGTCACCATCTGATTTGGCAGAAGTGGCAAGAGTAGAGACTTGTAATATAATTTCCTCCACCTCATCTGACTTAAGGAGGATTACCAACAAGGTTGAAGTTGATAGTAATATTGAGGTGATGTCGTTAAGCCCTATTGAATCATCATAGCAATCAATTTTTTGGGCTTGTGTGGCAAACCCAAATCCGCACTCAACAATTGTATGGGTAGACAGTTCGTTAGAATATGGTACTTCTTCGGATCCTTTTTCACGTGTACATTCTACAGATGAAGGAATCATCCAATCAATGATGATAGGAGAAGAACCATGGGAAGATTATCATCATCATTCCCATCTTCCAGATGAAATCAAATATTATTCAAATGAACTAAACTACCCATCAGTTGTTGATTTCCTATCGAATTCAGTTTTCACAGACACAATAGAATCTGAGCGAAGCCTGTCAAATATTGAAGAAATGATTTCTATTAATATTTCGACCAAACCTAATATTTTAGAGAATATTCATGTAGGAAAATCCTGTTCTCCATCAGAACTTGATAATTACCGTACTCTCTTTCGTGAATTTAGACATATATTTGCATGGTCTTATGAGGAGATGCCAGGAATTGACTCAAGTATTGTTGAACACGAAATCAAAACGTACCATGATGTCAAGCTAGTTCGACAGCGGCTTTGACCTGTTCATCCAAAAAAAGCTGCTGCAATTAAAGTAGAAGTTGAAAAACTTTTGCAGGCTGGTTTTATTTACCTTGTTCCTCTTACTAACTGGGTTTCCAATATTGTTCCTGTCATTAAGAAAAAAGGAACAATACGAGTGTGCATCGATTATAGGGATGTAAATGAGGCATGTCCAAAAGACAATTATCCTACTCCTTTTATCGACCGAATTATTGACGATGTGCCGGATGCAAAATATTTTCGTTTATGGATGGTTTTTGCGGCTATAATCAAATCAATATACGCCCACAGGACCAATCGAAAACAACATTTATTTGTAAACAGGGCACATTCCCCTATAGGAAACTCCCCTTTGGTTTGAAGAATGTTGGAGCAACTTTTCAAAGGGCAATGAATTATGCCTTCCATGACATCAAGCACATTTTTCAACCTTACCTTGACGATTTACTTGCTCATTCATGAAAGCGGATTGATCACCCGCAACATTTGAGAGCAATATTTTTACGTTGCCGACACTACAAGATACGACTCAATCCACACAAATGTGTGTTTTGTGTTGGTTCTGGTCGATTTCTTGTATTTCTAATGTCTAGAGAGGGGATTCGACTTGATCCATTAAAGGTTCAGGCAATTCTGGATTTGCCTCCACCTTCAAATCTTTTATAGTTATAGAGACTCCAAGGGAAAGAAAACTTTCTGTGGAGGTTCATTCCTAATTACGCTGAGATGGCTAAAGGTTTTACATGTCTTTTGAAAAAGGAGATACCCTTTCGTTGGGATCAGGTCACACAAGCTTCCTTTGATGCTCTTAAAGATACCTTGATTAGAGCTTCATTATTGTATTCTCCAAATTACCAAAATGACTATTATACAACTATCTGCATGGTTTTAATCTAAGAAGAAAATGGGATTGAACATCCAATTTATTACTTGAGCCGTAATCTCAACGAGATAGAAAGTAAGTACTCTTATGTGGAAAAAATAGTTTTGGCAGCTGTGCAAGTTGTTCAAAGATTTCACCATTATATCCTGTTATAAAAAACAATTTTCATTTCATATTGCAACCCTATGACATACATTTTGTCACGTCAATTGTTGGGGGGGGAAATACTCAAATGGATAGTTATTTTAAAGGAGTTTGATTTGGAATTCATCAAGTCCAAATCAAAGAAATCTCTAGTTTCTGCTGAGTTACTATCTGACCTTCCCTCGACCTCCATTGATTCAACATTTGAACCATCAATATTGGATGAGTCTTTATTTCTAATTTCATCATCTGACGCATGGTATGGAGATATATTGATCTATCTCTAGACCCAAACTTTCCGGCAAGATACCTCTCGCTCGCAACAACGACGTATTCGTTACTAAGCCAAATATTATTTAATCATTGGTGACACACTTTACCATCGTGGTATTGATATAGTTTTACGGAGGTGCCTCACGCATGAGGAAGCCGAGAAAGCATTGAATGAATGCCATTTTGGTGCCTGTGGTGGACACTTATCAGGATATGCAACCACACAGAGAATTCTCCATGTTGGTTACTTCTGGCCAACTATATTTAAAGATTTTATTATTGCTATCAGAAGTTGTCATGCATGCCAGATATATGAACGAAAACCCAGATTACCACCCACACCATTGCATCCAGTCACTGTTGTTGGCCCATTCGCCAAATGGGGCATTTACTTTATGACATGTAACCCCACCTCGACTGGGGGGCATGGGTATATTATAATCATTGTTGACTACTTTACCAAATGGGCCGAGGTGATGCCAACATTGAACAAAAGTGGTGAAACAACTGATCTTTTATTTTTTAACCATGAGGTTGCTCGGTTTGGTGTACCACAAGTCATAGTTACAGATCATGGGTCACATTTTCACAATCACATGATGGTTGAATTGACTACTAAGTTAGGACTGTCACATGATAGTTCTACCCCTTAATACCCGCAAGTGAATGGACAAGTTGAGGCCATCAACAAAGTCTTGTAGCGGATGTTACAAAGAATGATAGGGGTTCATAAGAGAAAATGGCATTTAATCATGTACTCTGCCTTTTGGGCATATCGAACCTTGGTGAGAAATGAAACTAGATTCACACCCTTTCATTTGGTGTATGGTTTGGAAGCAATCTTACCAATACAATGTGAAATTTCATCGCTCAAACTCGTGATTGACCTGTTACCTAACACTTCTGAAGAAGAAGAGCATTTCTTGGAATTAATCCATTTGGATGAAACCTGTTGAGATGCCGCATTAGATAACGAAGCGCATAAGAACCGTATTAAGGTACAATATGATAGAAATGTCAAGCCTCGTATCTTCTCAGAAGGAGACATGTTCTTGCTTTATGACCAAGAAGCTGATAAACTTGGAGCAGGAAAATTCGAACCAATGTGGATGGGCCCCTATGTTGTCAAGTGTGTTATGGAAAAAGGTGCTTACGAGTTAGTAGATTATGATGGATTCCATTGTCTCAGCCCCACAAAGTCCTAAAGCGGATGTTACAAAGAATGATAGGGGTTTATAAGAGAAATTGGAATTTAATCTTGTACTCTGCCTTGTGGGCATATCTAACCTCAGTGAGAAATGCAATTGGATTCACACTCTTTCAGTTGGTGTATGGTTTGGAAGCAATCTTACCGCTACAATGTGAAATTTCATTGCTCAAACTCGTGATTGGCCTGTTACCCAACACTTCTGAAGAAGAAGTGTGTTTCTTGGAATTAATCCATCTAGATGAAACCCGTCATGATGCCACATTGGCTAACGAAGCGCATAAGAAACGTATTAAGGCGCAATTTGATAGAAATATCAAGCCTCTTATCTTCACAGAAGGAGACCTGCTCTTGCTTTATGACCAAGAAGTTGATAACTTGGAGCAGGAAAATTTAAACCAATGTGGATGGGCCCTTATGTTGTCAAGCGTGTTCTGGCAAAAGGTGCCTACGAGTTAGTAGATTATGATGGGATTCCATTGTCACAGCCCCGAAACAGGCTATACCTCAAACATTACTATGCTTGATTAAGTGTAGTAAAACTCACTGTATATATGCTTTCATTGCATGTGTGTGTGTTTATTTTAGATATTTTTATCTGGTTAGTAATCTGCCTTGCATTTATTGCAGATGTTGGAGTCTTCGGAACCTTTTGTTGGTTACGTCGATGGTGCTAGTCGTAATACGCAAAATTTGTCTTCTGCAGCATGGGTTATTTTCACTCCAAGTGGCGAGTTAGTGAGTTTTCAAGGGATTTGTATCGGTCGATCGACAAAAAATATCGTTGAGTATAGCACGTTGATTGATCTACTCTCTGATGCCATTTCACTTGGCATTTTCCGAATCATCATTAGGCTAGACTCGCAACTCGTTGTACTACAAATAACAAGCATTTATATTGTCTGAAATCCAATAATTTTTCCTATGTTCCTTAGGGTTCGTATTTTGGAAAGACATTTTGAACACATTCAATATCAACATATTCCTAGAAATATTAACACATTAACTGACTCTCTAGCGAACTATGTGTTAAATAGACATTTGCGATGTTAGAGAATTATATATTATAGAGTAATGGAACACATAAAATATTGCAGCAATATAAATACAGAAAATGCATAAAACAAGAGAGACACAGAGATACGTGGTTCACCCAGTTTGGGCTACGTCCATGGAGAAACAGCCAGTCCTTCCTTTTATATTATCCAGCAAACTGAAGAGATACAACCTACAGTAGATCCATTGTAATTCCCTCTTCGCTCTCAATCTCCTCTCTTTTCCTCACACAGAATACAGGTTCGCAAGACGCAATACAATTCCCTCATATATACCAAGGGGTTTCCTTCTAGGGAAAAAAACCCTAAATTAAACATAACTTCTACCGTCAGATCTCCGCCTAATGAAAGGCCCGGATTGACTACAAAATTACAACATTTTACAAGGCAATTTTACATCTATTCTTAGCTTTGGGGCAGCGCCCCCGATCAGGGGGGGGGCCCCCAAGGTCACAGTCCCCCCCCCCCCCCCACCCCCCCCAGGCAAATATTTTATGGGCGGCATTGCCACCCCATTATGAACTAGGGTCCAATGCGGCAATACCTTTGAATACAGAAGATAATCAGGCTCCACACCCAACATGCGACACATGTAAAAGTAGTATTTTCAATTCACATCATCAAATGAATAGGATTACATATAACCATAGAAAACTCTGAAAATAAAATAGATAGGTGTTGTAAAAGTTTTTAAAAAAAAAATTGCCCAAGATACGTTTGGTCATCTGACCCAAAAACTCAAAAATTCATACAAAACATCCTAAGTAGATCTAGTGGTGCTCATGGTAACAGGTCACAGCATATTCTATCATGCGCAAAAGCCTAGCCCAATAGTTAGGAACACCAATAGTATGGCGGTGCAACCTCATAGGCAACTCCTCGACCCAGATATCAGGAATACCAAGGGTTAATCCCTCTATGTGATCCTACAACTCTGCTAAGGTTTCGGCCAAATCCAAGTCCCGGAGAGCTACTCTCCCGATGTTTCTTTGCGCTGCCCCACTTGCAACCTGTTGGTGTCCCGCAAGTCAAACAGTACCCACATCTGCATGCATAAGAGTAATTTTAGTTTAGTCTTGGAAACATTAAAAACACAAAAACATGTAGAAACCTTAAAAATCCAAAAAACACTTTGGTCAAATAGCTTACCCATAGCACCCCATTATGCTCCAACTGGTAAAATAAAATCTGGATCTCCACGGAAATCCATTCCTGAGTATGGATGCTTCTCGATAATAATATGTTGTCACTCAAGCCAGCTAAAAAATGCAGGGGAGAAAATGATTGTTGACTGACCCGCATGTCGAGCCATCAATTCAACCCACCTTTGCATACGTGGATCTATAGGACCAGCCACACCCAGTGAAACATGTTGTGGTTGCATCAATGGGATTCTTTCTAAGGCAAAATCAATTAAGATCGAACCATAGTAGAAATTCTTTGTCTTACCGCTTTTTACCTTAGTTAGTTGTTCTTTCAACAAAGAAAGCACAACCTCGCACCAGTTGAAAACTTTTGGTTCTAGACAAACCAGTGCATACTGCATATATGATATGTTCGCCAGATGAAGTGTCACACTGCCAACCAATTTTATGATTGTGAAGAGGATTGTTCTTAAAGTAAAATCACCTACATCCCTAATATTTATTTTCCCATCCTTGCTAGGTTGTGTACCTGGCCAACAAAACTATCTAACATAATCTCTCACCAATTCACCTCCACAGGCAAATCCAGAAAGTGAGATGGGGGAACCTCGCCTCAATAGTCTAGTAAGAAAGTAAATATCCTCAATGGTAATAGGGACCATCTTGTCCCTAATGTGAAAAGTCTGATCTGTCAGATCCCATGCACAAACAAGGAACTACAGTAGTTCTATTTGTTGCCTCATTTCGAACAACTTAAAGCATTTGAGTAACCCACAATTTTTTAGGGCCCCAACTACACCCAAATTGTTTAGGGAAACCATGTCTTGTTCTTCATGCTCTCTTTCTCACCATGCAATCAATATTCTGATTCGATGAAAGCCTGAAACATGATCATAAGCTAAATCAAGATCCTTTCCATGCAAAAAACAAGACAAATTTAGGAGAATCAGCTAAAACAAACTTGGGAAATGTGCCTAGCGCAGCCTAGACACAGAGACAATGCGCTACAGAGCATGCATCCTTCTATTTGGGTTCTTTTCAGCGCAGTTTTAGATGTGAAAGCCTATGCTGATCCTAGGGAAAAAAAAAATGAAACCCCAGGGGCCCCAAAAAAACCCTAAAGCTTGCATGAAATGACAAAAGAATGACTTGAAAATAAAGTAGAGAGATTTAGCCCCTACCTAGTCTAGACGGCTCGAGAAATGGTCTGCAGAATCTTTCGCAATCAGCTGGTGAAGATCGAGGTAAAAACTAAGCTCATAGCACAAAACTGAATGGTAAGTTCCAAATGATAGAATGTCATGGTAAATACTTGTTTCATGTTTATTTCATGTTCATTAATCGATTAAACATTAGTACTTACCTATTTTTGCCTATGAAACAAATATTTTTAATCCAGTTGGTGATGCCTTGATCAGGTTTTGCAACTGATCTACAGAATTCAACGTGCTTGATTGTAAGTTGTACCTTTGACCACAGAGCACACTTTTATCTCTTTTTTCGAGCTCTATTAAAACGAAAAAGGAGCCCCCCTGAAGTCCTCTTTAAGCTCTTTTCAGACTCTCTAAATATGAAAATATTGTCGAGCACTTGTCCTTTCCAGCACGTTAACGTATTGGAAATGATATCTCTCTTGTATTATTTTACACTTTTTCGGGCTTGAAAGATTGATTTATGAAAAAGAACTTGTGGAGTTTTCTTTTTGTCCCTTTTCAAACTCTCTAAATATGAAAAGGACTGAGTTGTCTTTGTTGTTAAACTCGTTAAAACATCAAATAGCAACACACTTGTCCATCTAGACAAGACTGAGTTTCACCTTCGCTAGACTCATTAAAACATCAAATAGTGATTGATTCGCTCGAAGGGTGAAATTATACAACAAGCATATGTTATCCTCCTCAAGCTTGATAAAAATAAAGAGGTACTAGTCAGCAATGACTAGGGAAAATGGGAAAAGGGAAAAAAACCACTTTATGGTAGCAGGTCGCTCTTGAACATGACACTTTCACTCCATCACCGTCATTATTTGGGTTGGGTTATTATCTTGATGGTTATCACACCGTTGGTCTATCATACCATCCATCACTTTGTTTTGGATCAATGCTACCAATTCTTTTCAGTGTCGCCGACATGTTCAAGAGAAGTCATTCAGTCAAAATTCATTCGTTACAATACCATAAACCTTCATTTTCATGACCGCTATTCCTGAACCTTGTGTTGCTAGTCAAATTCCATCTCTAAAATCACTACACTCGTTTCATGTCGTTGATGTGGGATACATCAAGGCCCTCCTGCGATGAGTCGCTTCTTGTCGACATCAGCATATTATCCAAGAAGTTGACTTAGAAACACCCATTCCATACCTTGAAGCTTGCATGCATCAATGGCAAGTTTCTCGCTTCTAGTGATAGGCATACATCAATGGCCTTTGAACAAAATACTTTGTATGGTGTTCGAGATCAAATCATCTATTCACACCATGCAGAATGTACTGAAGTACCTTGAGGATCATTATCATTATCGGTGATTTCTCTCGTATTTGTTAACAACTTACATCATTGGCTGGTAATCAGGTGGTGTCTTCCCATGTTCGACTTCAGATCACATATTCACATGGTTAGACTCATACTTGAGCAAACATTTGAATGAGATTGAAGACCTTGGATCTAGTTTCATCCATCTGAGCTGCAATTTCAGGAGTATTAAATCATATGTATATTGGTTTTACATTGATACTCATTCCGATCATGGGTCTATATCTATAGACGACTGCTTGTGTACATGTAATGAAAGTTTATAATCTGAGCATGGGTATGCCTTCCCTCAACAATTCATGAAGAATCAAGTATCATGATATATGTATTGTAATTGATGCAAGTCACCTTCCACTTTGACACCTCCTCGTCACATCATAAATCATTTCATTCGACATTCGCATTTTTTCGACTTCATGCTTTAGGGGGCAGCTATTACAAATCCCTTTGGGCACATCAAATCCAACATTCAAATCAGTGTTTTAGGTCTCATCAAACCTTAATTTCAGTTGCTTCATGCCCTAATCAAGTCACCCCTTTGAATGCCTCCTTCCCAGATAGTTTCATGACTTGAAGACATTCAGAAGTGGCCTCTAAAGGGACCAGCGTAGGTAAGCCCTTATGAAGGTGCGTTGCAGAGAAGTTAAGTCCATTGCCAAGGTGCTCTGCAGAGAACTTAGGCTTCCTTTCACCCGCGTTGGGCGAGAATGAGTAAAATTCACATAGGGTTCAGGGAATATTCTTATCTTTTGGAGTCATCTAGAAGTTTCTCTCACTTATCAACTCCTATGAGCTCGAAAATGGATGAGGAATGAGTTAAGGTGCATCATATCCTCTCTTCCATTCCTCCATGGAACTAATTCTAAGTATGGAAGGCCATTCAATGCCACCATTAATGACAAAACCTCCTTCATCTTCCTATAAATTGACCACTCATCTAAGTGATTAGGGGCTAGACTATGTTGAATTGTAAGGAGATAATGTTGCTATGATATTTGGCTTTGAAGCAAGTATTGTGATGCTACAAGCTTGTCATGCTTTTGATGTGATGTGGATGGGATCCAAGCTGGAGGAATGGCTTTGAATCGGACACCAGTGGTTGTAATTCCTTCTTCTATCTAATAAAGTGCTTGAACATTTTTCCCATTTGTTTGTATTGCTTCATAATGCTTATCTGTGTTAATTGTATCTGATTTCTTTCACTTATATTCAATAGATTGTATGCTTTGATCGATTTTTGTCTTCTGTTGTGTTCACAGGGTACTTCTCAAGTGAATTAAGTATGGGAAGGAGCGACGGAATCGATACAAGGGAGACGAGAGGAAAGAGGAACTATAGGTAGGCCTTCTGTCTTCTCATCTTATCTATTTCTTATAGGAAAAGTCTAAAACACTTTAAACGGTTGTTCTAGATACAACTACTTATCTAGGGAATTAGTATATATCGGTAGATACTAAATGCTCCAAAACACATGGCATAATTGTAGTTTTAATACAATAAGAAAGGTCATTTTTCATCAAAAGATATTGGAAATCAAAGGAAAGACTTATTCAAATCAATATACGAGAAAATATGTTGGCCATATAACACGGAATTAAGTATTGGCTCCTTCACTTATTGGACAAAAATTTAAAGATAAAAAGATAGGATGATAATTAATGTACTTATTGCACCAACTATTTTCTTCAAAAGAGTAGTAAAAGTGGGTCCCCATATGCGAGGTTAAAATTTTGAAATTATCTTTAAAAAAAAAATGAGGATGTGTTGGTTGATGCACTTTAAAAGAAAGAACATGACATTGAGGTTTTTCTATGTGCTATGTCTATTCAAAAACTTGATTAGGTGAAAGAACCAATAATTGAATAACATTAAGACTAGACTACATAGCAGTGTACTCAATCACCTATAATAGCGTAAGGAATAATTCAAATATAATCTCTTTTTTAAAATTCATACTTCTCTTATGGGTGGACACTCAAGATTTTTGAAAAATCACATAACAAAGAGGGATATTGGTAAGGTCTTAAATCTAATGTTCAAGAGTTTGTGGTGGAGTGGTTGCTTTACTGATAAAGCAAAAGAGAGACAATTGTGGCTATAGGTCTTCTAGAACCATTAGCCATACCAATTCAATGCTAGGAATAGGTCTCACAAGAGTTTACCAAAGGCCTGCAGCAATATGAATGGAAGAATGTCATGACAATGTTGGTGGATCACCTCACAAATTATTCCCATGTTTTCTCACCATCTCATCCTTTTAAAGCAAGTATGGTAACCATGACATTCATGAAAATAATTTGGAATCTACTTGGAAACCCCAATATTATTGTAAATGATAAAGGTCTAGTTTCCACTAGTAATTTTTGGACAGACTTGTTTTATTGTTTAAGTACTCAACTAGTTTATAACTCCTCTTACCACCTCCAATCTAATGGTTAAATTGAGATTGTGAATAAACATCAAGAAGGTTATATCCATTTCTTTGTACCTGCATAATCACATTTTCCAAGTAGTTACCTTTGGTGGAATGGTGGCAGAACACTTCTTTTCGTACTTTATCCAAAATTTTCCTATTTATGGTGCTCTATGGGTATCATCCAATATCTATCATGTCACCTTTAAGAGGGAAACCTAATGTTATTGAGTAATGGAGTATCACAATCAACATCAACAAGAGGTTCTCCAACTATTGAAGGATAACTTGGCTACAAAACAAAACATGATTAATCACACAAGTAGATCAACATTGTAGTGAAAAGCATTTTCAATGAGGAATATTAAATTCCATACAAATAAATGTTCCTCAAGCAACAATAGAACACTAAATTAACACCCCAAGTAGTATGGTCCTTATAAGTGTTGTAGAGGATTGTCAATATTACTTGATATTGGAGTTGCCTCTTTCATGTGTCCACCCAGTCTTTGATATTACATCTTCAAATAAGGTAATTGGTGACAAGATCTTAATTTATACTATTCTACTAGAGCTTAAATAAGAGGAAAATATCATAGTTGAACTTAAAATAGTAATTAAAATAGGAATCAAATAACTAATTACTAGAGAAATTACTATTTACCTCATCTAGTGGAAGAACTATAATAGAGGATGTGACTTGGGAAGATGAATTCTACATGTAGAAGCATCCACAGTTGATGAATGTTGATAGCAACACTTACTCGAAGGGGAAAGGTAAGTTAAGCTCATAATACTAGCCCTCATTAATTATCTTCATATTGGTTATATATAATATTCCTATTATTATAGGATGGATTGTAATCCTCTTCATCCTAAATGTACGTCAAAGGGACTCTTGAATAATCATATTGTGTTGTATTTGAATATTATGTAAGGAGAGGTTGGCCCCTCAAAGACACTTCTTGTTAATTCATTCTTTCAATTCATTTAAGTGTGGAATTATGAGATTGGGTGTTTCTTATTCTTAGTTAGTTATTTGGTTCATGACATGTTATTTTTTTCCCTCACAAAATCCTTGTTCCATTTGAAATCATTGTCTCTCGTAATTGATTTTATTAATCTTTCTTTTTATCTCTTTATATAAAATTCTCTCTCTCTCTCTCTCTCTCTCTCTCTCTCTCTCTCTCTCTCTCTCTCTCTCGTGTATGTGTGTGTGCGAGTGAAATTTAGCTACTCACATATTAATTAGTATTATTTTTTTTCCAGCTAGGTTCGGTCGGCGCCAAACCTAGTATTGGACCACTTAGGAGGAGATGTTGTGGGACAATTTTACCCCATTAATGGCTCCCATCCTTAACCCATCCCCATGAGATTTTAGCCAGTGACTTGATAGGAAATAAACCCCACAAAAACCAACTAATGTACACCTCATGGGTTCACATATTCATTAGTATACAAAAGGGCATGTCCTTGCTATGCTACCTTTCAAACCTTTTACTATTATGTATTGTTGGTCTTCAATATTAATGGAAGTTTATCATATTGATGTATCTATCTAGCCTATTTGATATGTAATGTATCTATATATCCCATTTGATCTTTGATATAATAGTAAAAAATAATAAAAATGTCTTGTTTATCTTTCTCCCAATAGTTGAGTTCCCACATTCGGTGTGAAATAGAGAGCCAATATTCCAAGTATGTAGAATGTGGAATGACAAGAGTTTTGATGTTTTTTCTTACCATGGCCGAGCTTCCAAATTGTTATTGCCCTATATATATTTCCATATTCCCATAACTAATTTTCAAACTTTTCTTCCCTTATATGTGTTTTCACATTTCCACAATCTACATGCAAAATACAAAATACAAAATGTGATATGGCTCTTACTTTTCTAGTTATCTTTTTTTTTTCATCGCTATATCATTGAGTTAAACTATTGTTTATACTCCCAATAAATTTCTAATATGAGAAATTTGTATGTATAATTCACTAAAACATATTATAAATATTCTAATAACATATGATACAAATATTTATGTATTCAAGCTTCTGTGATCCATAATGAATGAAGTAAAGTTTTTTGTTAGAAATCACATAAGATAGATTTTTGGCCAACACGTTTCAAACCAACAAGTGTCGTTCATCATTAGGAACAAATGAAGAGGTAGATCATGGAAAAGACTTAAATAGAGAGCAATGTAGAGACATAATTTCAAGTAACGGCTATATTTGAACAATAAATTTAATATGGAATATTAATTATTAATATATTAAAAACAAATATTATTAAGTAACAACTATATTAAACGGCTAGTTTTTGAAAAAATAATAATATAATAAAAAGATATTATTTTATTAATTTGTTAAAAATATTAATAGGCAACGACTATATTAAATGACTAGTTTTGAAAATAATATTTAAATTATTTTATTAAAACCAAATATTTGTTATGAAACCAGCTCACAAAAAGATAGAAAAGATAGATGAACGCCTTATAAATCAACCTCTTCGAGGGGGCAAGCTCTTTTACATTACACAAATGAACAATTCTTGGATGATACAAATGACAAGACCTCCTTTCTATATATAGGAGTCTAAAGGGTCATAATATAATCAAAGCCGACATAACAATAATAATGTAAGGGCACAATAATAACAATAGTGGGCTTTTATGGGGCGCAATAATAACAAAATGGGGACTACATGGGCACAAAAATATAATAAGAGGGTTGTACTAATAACAATAAGGGGTTACACTAGTAGTATTGGGACCTAACATGCCCCTCTCCTTCAAAAAATGTTGTCCTCAACGCTTGAGTAGTTCTTAACACTTTTGTACAAAATTCTTGTCCTCCCATGTGGAATCTTCAGTGGTAAGTTCTTCCACTTGATGAGATACTCTGAAATTGATCGATTTCGTAGCTGTCGGGTTCTTGTTTCTGTGAATGCTCTAGGTTCCAATATGATTTTTCGTTCCTCGTAAAGTTTTGGCAATATTGTATGAAATGGGATCTTCTGCAACTTTTGAATGAGTGGTCATACTTCTTCATCCTTTTCCCATTCATCTCTTGCTTCGTGTATCCAATCTGGTTGGATAATAGAAATAGCACAAAAAAATGCTTCTACATCCTCATCTGTTCTTGAGAGTGCATTTGCAACACAATTTTGCTTCCCTTTTTTGTAGATGATTTTAAAGTCATAACCCAACATATTTTTGACCCATTTTTTCTATTTTTCTAAAGATAATCTTTGTTCTAAAAAATATTTGAGACTATCATGATCCATTTTTACCATGAAGTGTTTTCCCATTAGGTAAGGTTACCATTTCTTAAGTGCATGTAATATTGCCAACATTTCCTTCTCATAAATTGCTTGCTTGAGATGTAGCTGTAAAAATACCCAATCGCCTGCATCAAAACTTCTTTCACTGTGATGTTGATCTGCTTGTTATTTCATTCGATACTGAACCAAAGTAGCGTTATCCTTTAAAAGTTGGAGAACTTGTTGTTGATGCTCAATGTGATCTTTCATTGCTTGAATATTTTTCTTCTTGATATGTCCTATCTTGAGAATTTGAGGAGTGGTAATCTCTTCAAATGCATTACAAGATATGGTCGGATTCATTTCTCGATGCTCGATGTGATCTTTCATTTCTTGAACATTTTAGTTAATAAGACTATGGTTGATCAGTATGCAAAGGAAGCTATTAATAAGAGGGAAGAGGATATTTTAGTTAACCCCACCCTCCACAATTATTTCGTTTTGTAATCTTAAATTATGTGCATGGTATCTCACTCCAAATGGGTGGGTCAGTGACATATTACTCTTGTGATTTTAAATGATGTAAATTCATGCATATCCTCTTCACATTAAATCTTCTTGGTAATATTGGGGCCATCACTGCACAATGTGGGAACCACAACCGTAATTACTCTTAGGAAGACCCTTTATTGGCTAGGTGATACACATTTGTAACTTGAAATGTTTAGTATTTGGATCCACATCCCAGTGCGGTTTGCTCTTATTATGGCTTCTTACTCATATGTAGGGATCCCTAGTATTTCATCTTTCTTATCTTTGGCCCTTAACAACTTATTCTCAATGGAGGAAGATAATAAATTCTTCCTGCATGGAGGAAGATAATAAATTCTTGTTAGTGGAGATATTGGAGGACTTGCAAGATTCCATGAATTTCCTTCAAATTTGGTTAAACAAAATATTTGTACAATTTGTAGCCATTCTTAACATTTTGATTGATTAACAACATATCTTGTATCGGGTGGAAATGGTTAATAGCTCCATGCATCACTAATATAACATCTCCCTTTTTCAAAGCTCGTTGGTCACTAGGATTTTAGGAGATAATTCAATAACAAGCTCAATCTCCCCTTCTTCCAGTGGCATTCCTTATTTCGATTTGTCAAACCTTGCTAAAGAATAGGCAAAAGTCACTCTAGCTTTTGTAGATTTTATCCAAGTTAATATGAATGTTTGTAAAGTTTGTAACACTTCAGGAGTTTTTCATAATATATATACTACTAGATATAATAAATAAGACCCTTTGTTTCCAATGAACATTCTATTAGTAATGGTATTATACTATTATGTTCTAATTTTTCGCATCTAAGCTGTTTTTCTCTTCCAATGTAACTTTGTTATGATCTCTAGTTGCATATTTTGGTAAATATATATTTTCTATTTATTGTTATAAAAACATATTTTTCTTTAGTTCATGCTAGTGTGAATCCAAAATTTGCTTCACATGATTGCCTCAATTGTCTTTTCTTAACAAATTACTCTAATGACATTTAAGGGTTCCATGGTTTCCTAGTGGAAAATTTCACATGTAATGCTCTAAGAGTCCTTAGAAAATCAATCCTTTCCTTGGCAATAAATTCACACTCGAAGAACTAAATGGAATCCTTTCACAAGAAAATTCCCACATGAAGTCTAGGTTTGGCGGTTCCCTTATGCAAGATCAAGGCCGTGGAAATAATGAAATTTTACTTTGACAATGATTGCATAGATTCTTGAGTCATAGGAAGCGGGAAGTATATGCAATATATCCAAATACCCTATTAGGGCTCTTGGATTTCATTGTCCTTCTTTTCACAATAAGACAAATTCAACAAAGATCAATTATTTTCCTTACTCCACCACACAAAGGAGTGTAATTCCTTTGATATGTTAATGTCTTTGAGTGATTAAGATTTGAGTTTAGCTTTAGGTAAGTTTGGAGTTTGGCACTATTTTTTAATATTTTTCTTCTTCTGTACTTTTGCTTACACCTCTACCACCATTGTGTCCTCTTTTTGGTAGGTAGTGAAACATTATATTCTTGTGTTCATAGTGAATTCTTGTTGAGGAATGATAATTATCCAATAGCCTATGTGTCTTTAATCATCCTTTTTGTAAACAATACATTGACATTTAGTAAAAGATAGTCAAACATGGATATGGAAATGTGAAATCCAATCAAACTATAACAAAAATAGATATTGTTAGATAAAACAAAGGCTTCCAAGATCTTTATTCATTCAAAAATTTGTAAAAATTAAAACAATTTTATGAATCAATTGCTTTACAGATGAGATAATTTATTTATTTTTAATTATAAAATCTTTTAAATAGATAGTTGACATATCACTACTCAAAATTTACTTATTTTACATACTGAAAGCATCTAACCCATACATCACCAATAAAATAGTTCCATATGAGGTGATATCTTAGTTAACATGATCATTTACAAAGAAACTCATGTATACACACACACTCACACAAGCACACCCAGATTTACTAATGTGGTTGATATAGGCATATATCAAGCACATGCAAAACCACATTAGTAAATGTGCTTAATATACATCAATAGTCTCATATCAACCACATTAATAATTATCAATATGAAAACCACCTTTACACGTGATCAACTTTTTATTATTATTAATAGTTATACAATAACAAACACATTATATATATATATATATATATATATATATATATATATTAATATATATATAATATATATATATTACAAACTATAACATAATTAAATAAATATATTAATAACATATGGTCATTATATACTAGTTATTTATCTCTCATCATTAGAGAGAGAGAGCATTATCTTATGATCAATCCTTAATATATATTTATTCATATATTAATTATAGCTATCAATTCCTATTCATATATCTATATATATGATATAATATATATATATTATATATTATATATATATATATATATAAGAGAGAGAGAGAGAGGAGAGAGAGAGAGAGAGAGAGAGAGTATTAATAATATTTTATTTTTCTCATTCAAACTACTTTCATTAATTCCTCAAAATTTTACATATGCTTTTCAATGGAGTCCCTTCTCTCCCAGCCTCAATCTAATTGGATTTATTGGCTAGGAGAGACAAACAAAAGCTGAAAACAAAATGTCAAAAATTACAACATCGATGTGGCCCAGATACTCCTAAATGCCAAAAGACATGGGCAATACATACTTGACCGGTTTGAATTAAAAATTATGAAGTTGAGTAAGGCATGAAATTCCAAATGCTCCATTTGACCTTCAAGTTGATCAAGTCTCTCAGTGATGCATCATTGGCTTATTCAGAGTAAGTTGAATATGTCTAGCATGACCCACTAGTTGTACCAAAGACCACTCATGAAGGCAATAATCTTGTTCCAATCATCATGTTATGGATGTTGCATCTCATCCAAGCTTGTAGTGATGCCAATAATTTGTTTGGAAATAGACTCTAGTGAGGGTGGTTCTTGCACGAGGTAGGAATTTGGCACATTTTCCCATGTCAACTCTCCATTCAAGATCACCTCCAAACCCCCTTCCTTGCCCATGCCCTCCCTTCTTTCTCGACCTATCCCTTCTCCAAGGGGAGCCCCTCTACATCTAACACACCCTCATTTCCTATACATGACTCCAACAAAGGCCCTTCCACGTAATTCAGACCAATTCCACCCCAGAAAGTCTCAACCCTCTAGAACCAGAACCCCACCAAGAGAAAGTAGGAGATTCCATCGACTAGTCAAATAAGGGCAGAATTGTTCTAGAGAAGGCTCTGCCCAAGTCCAATGAATCCCCAAAAGACGTGAAGCCAACACCACTGGAGGTTTGTACACGAGATGACACACCCAACCACCAGACAAGAACCAGAGTACATCGCCTGGATCACTCCATACAATTCTCTCCAAAATAAAACAAAAGTTAAATAATTTAGAATTCCCCCCACAATTCCTGCACTTGAAATAGCTCAGAATGTTAGAGAATGGAGGTAACATAACACTTCCCACTAGCAATAGAACGACAAAAAATGGATTTAACAACATTTCCACTTACCTAAACAGCAAGAACACCCAGGTTAGACCAGAATGTTGCCACCACAGAACCAAGTTTTATATGCCAGCTGTTAAAATTGGAAACTAGGGGAAAATTACACTTTGGACATCTCATTTGGTGGAGATGATTATTGCCTTGAATTCTTCTTTTCACGATGACCAAAATCGACCTAAATATCATCAAATTTGGACAAGGGAAAGTGTATTTTTGAATTATAAGCCCACATGTGCATATTTGATTAGGTCGACCCTAAATAAAATTAGACACCCTTGGAAGGCTATAAATACAAGTGGCCTCCACCTCATTTGGGCATCATCATCAATCATTCTTTTATTCTATTTCTTTTTTTGGCTCACATAGGTCTGATGTATGTCCATAGAGAAATGGGTTCCCACGAAGGTGAAAATGCGAGGTCCGAAGCTGGTGTGTATTTTTTCTAGAGTGGTGTTACTTAATAACAGGCTTACCAGAGGGAAGATTCAATCGGTCGCTAGCTTGCAGGCTAAAGGGAGCAACTAAAAGCTCCCAGTCACTTGCATGCCCACTTCCTCCCCGCGACTAGGACCTAAAGTTGCATTTTTCTGTTGATCGAAGTATTTGCTCATTGATCACAGGGTTCGGTAATTAACCGTAGACAATGGTAGTTTATTTCAGTCTTCTCATGCAGGGTGTTGAATATTAAATTATTGGGTTCATCTCATGGATATTGTTTAGTTGATTTTACTCGATAGGTTAATGAATTAAGATATGGATCATTGTGCTCTCTTTTGTTGAATCATTTAATGACAGTGTAATAAGAAAAAGAATTTGAAAGGATTTTTCCCCATAGTGGGTTTTGTCGTTGTCTCCAATCAATCCTCGTGTCTCTATGTGTGAATGTTTTTCTTTATTGTTCCTTTGCGTTGCGTTGCATTGATGATGATGATGATATTGTTATTTCTACATAATTGCGTAGGTTTTTGAATAATGATGTAAATTTGAATAATGATATGATGCTATGAGGTGAATTTAAATATGGAAATAATTAAATTCAATTATCAAAGAAAATAACAATATATCCCTAAGAAAAATTAACATGGTATAAGAGTTGGATTGAAGAAAAGTCATTGAGATCACCCCTGTGAAGACACCCATGATGGAAGCATGAGAAGATGGAGGAGACCTAAAATAATTCTGGGGTTTGAAGGAAACCCTAGGCAATTTAGGGTTTGATGTATAGTATGAGGTTAGGCTTTGGGAGAAACCTTGGTTTATGGCAAAGATTTGAGATATGCAATCTAGAAATCCTAGCATGATCAATGGGAATATGTTCAACTACTTGTATCAAATTTGATGTAGCCCTAGATGGAATAGTCTCTATTAGCCTTATTACTGATATAGTTGGTTGAAATATTAAAGGAAACATTGTTATATGGACAATGGACAGTGATGGCTCTTGAAGGCTGATTCAAGAGGGAGATGATCACCTCTAATTGAAGATAAGTAGTTTTCGATTTATGGTGCTCCTTTATTTCTTTACTTATGTTTAAACTTATGGATCTAATTATTTTTCTTATTATTACTTATACTCTTTGCATGTATATTTGAGTATTTTAATGCTTCTAACCTCTTGATGAGTTGTGATAAGTGGATCCTTCTTGAGGATCATAGCCAGTGCAGGAAGAGAAGAACTAGCGTTGGAAAAGGGAAAGAGGCACTTGATGAAAAGTTGTCAAATTGATACAACTTCCTATGAAAAATAAGAAGGTGCACAGGTATTTGAATACTACAAGGTACATATGGTATTGTTTGAATGTTATGTTTCAATTACAATATTGATGGCAAGGTAAGCCCTAAGGTATGGTGGGAATGTCACTTTCACAAATGGCTTATGCATGCACATGAAAGTGATTTGGATTCATGGTACTTATGATGAAATGGTGCACTTGGTATTGAACAAGTATCTTACTTCTTAGACGTGATGAATTTCTTGATTCTATGAAGCTATTTAGAAATATTGATTTTTGATAGATTTATGTTTAGCTAACATTACTATTTTGGATATCTTGACCCCATAAAGAAGGTTTGCACTTTGATTCTTATATATGGTAGCTTGATACTATTGATAATGCTTTTGATAAGCATGATAACCATGAAGATATAAATGTAACAATGATATTGATATTCGGGATCTTTTGTTGAATGTGGTTAAGTTTTGATGTGCTTAGTAGTTATGACATATGATAAAATTGAATGATGTATCTTGATGGATTGATCTATGTGATAATGAAGTGATGTTGTGATCATGATTCTTGAGGTATACTCCTATTAGCTATTTCCCACAAATTCTTGATGAAAGATTGGTGTCATGATGTGATGATGAAATAGTTGATACTCACATGTTATGACCATCATGGATATATGTTTTAGAACATGATATAGCTTAACTCTATGATCTACCAGTTCTGCTAATGCGTGACAATATTATAGACTAGATAATGACTTGAATAACATTGGCTTAAGGGGCTACTCATTAAGAAGGAGAAACTCTCCATAATATCCCTACTCCTATTATCATTTCAATTATATGTATAGAAGATTCTTTACTATGGAAGTATGATTTATGGGCATGAATAGAGAAATATCTTATATTGTTTGTATGCAACAAGTTTTCGTCTAAGAATAGAGATTTTCCTTACTCTAAGCCTCAACCAAGCTTAGAGTAAGGACACAAAAGTGAAACTTTTTATAATTTCACCTGAAGGATGTCAGTTCTATAGAATAGACAATAAAAAGTTTTATGAGCAGGGAAGTTTAAATATTTGACTTACTATAAAGAATGTGAATTTGTTGACTAAACTTGTGTTTGCAAGGGACCAGAATATGCATATCAATATGTCATTATGATTTAACCATTGTGGCTTATGTATGAAAATATTTGATAACAACTGCAAGGGTTTGACTAGATTTGGTTGATTGATATAGATAGGTAGTGTCTGGAGTTTTGAAATGATGCTTGATAATGATTTAGAGCTTTAACTTGATGTTGAGATATGTTTTGGGCTATAGATCTCACTGTGATAGAAAATTTGGGCTTTGACCTAATGACTAATTAATTGATTTGACGACTGATGATTTGCCTTGATAACGATGTTATGTGGGCATAGTAACTTTCAGTGACTAATATTGGTATTCGATGATGGTTTTGTATTGACCTCATTGTCCTTTGCACAATGGTTGAAGGATAAACAATTATGATTCAATATGAAGTAATCCTTGATTTATGCATTTGCATCTTGTGACAGAAATGATTTACATTATGATCATGAGGATGGCTTGATGAATATTGGTTTGAAATTGTTTTGCTGTAACAACCTCGGTTTAAAAGTTCACGTAATAAAAGTTAATAAAGGAAAAATAAGACCAAGGTCAAGCGACACTTATTCCAAGTTGAATGTTGGGAAAAATATCCTAGTGGGCATCACTTGTTGTGTATCATGGCCAAGGGGAAATTGGTAAAGGAAATGGAAAAGGCTTTGAAAAGGAAAAAAAAGGTATTATTGGCATTTTATTTATGAAAATAAAGGAAAGTAGGAGATAAGGTAGGTGAAAGGTCACAAGTGCATGTGAGGAGGAAATTGAAGGAAATTAAGGAAAATGAATAAATTAGAGGCATCAATAATAAAAAGACATCAGAGCATCAATTTCTAGCATTTTGTCATTTCATTCTCAAAATTTGTTCCAAAGAGGAGAAAAACACCAAGAGGAGAAGGAAAGAAAGTAGGCAAAGGAAGGACAAGGAAAGCAAGGTTCAAGCAAGGAAAGGTTGGATCAAGTGGCTTTAGCAAGAATACTTGCAGGTGATAGGTTGCATGTATGACTTCCTAGTTCATTTTTGCATGCATGGTATGTGCATGTGTGTATTTTTTCATTGTTCTCGGTGGCATGGATTTGGTTGATTTTCATAGTGGTTTTTAGACTTTCCTTTCCATTTCCAAAAATCCATGGTGTGATCGGATTCTTTCTCAATTGAACTTTGGATTTCCAGAAGGTTTTGGATCTGGGTGAGGTCGTCTCAGGAAAATCCCAAGGGTTGGGGATGGATATGTTTTTCTTTGGGAATCCCTCAACAGGTGGGTGGAGATAGGAAAATTCCCTAAGGGATGGTGAATGAATTTTGAGGCATCCAAGCTCGGTTTGGTTTTGTGATCTCGGACCTAGTTTAGGTGAGATCACGGTATGGTGAGGATGGAGGTGGTTTAACCTTTGGATTCCCTTGGTTGTTTATGGATTGGTTTATCCCATGAGATCCCACATTCATTATTAGAATATGGCCTGGGTGTGATTGATTGAAAGGAAGATTTGGTTCAACCCAATCTATGGTCGAGTGGTACATGGAAGTCCCTAGCTTGGTTGGCTTTTGCATATGGTTAATAAGAGCTAATTTTATCTTTTCTTAGATAAGTAAATATACTTGTTATTATGTGGCTTTAATGGTTGTTCTATCATTGTTATCTATTTTGTTATATGTTGGTTATAAGCATGGTTATATGACAGATCTATGTATGGATTTTACCACATTTCAATCAATAAATGTCTAGTTAATTAATGCATGACCTAATTGGTGTTATGGAAGCTATTGTGAGAAGGCATAAATCCTTCTTGTTAAGCCTCAAATAAGTTTCCAGATCATTATGTTTGGATATGCGTTCATGACATGTAAGTTGCATGTTCATCATGTGTTTGATGGAATGTCATTCCTTGTTGGGAGAAATTAGGTCAAGTCCTCATTTAAGTTTAGGTTGGAAGACTTGTTTCTATGTGATTCATCATTTATATAAATTTCATTGAGTTATGGGCAGGGGCTTGAGTCTTAGCCTTGAAAAAGTGACTCAGGATTTGGGGTTGTTGGCATAGAACTAACTAAAAAAGTCCACAATCACTAGGAAGTAAGCTTATGGGAGTGACTGGAGGGTTATAGTCACTTGGAGACCTTGGAAAGGGAGCGACTGGGCCTTTAGGTCAGTGAAATAGAGAGTTAACTCAGGGGTTGGACAACTAGAGGGGTTGGGTTGCTCCTGAAGGTCCTATGGCACCTGAGGGAGGTCATTAAAGTCTGAAGTTGTCGAATCCATTTCCTTAAGGTCATATAGGAGGTTGAGTCTTTTCATAGTGACCCTCAACTCATGTTTACCCTGGGAAGACCGATGAAAGTGGGCAAATGTGGGAGGAGGTAGTTGCACTAGTAAATAACAATTTGTTGACATGACAATAACTTGATATTTGGATGTAAGCTCTACCTGTCACCTAGTCCAAAAGAACTTGGTACAATGATATTGATGATTTTGATATTATTTTTTGATCTGGCATCTAAAGGTTTAATAAGCTAACTTAGTTGATTTGATTGCACAATATTGATTTATGTAAGGCTAAGCATATTAGTTCGGTAAAGTGTTGTGTTTATAGAAAGAATTGTATGAAGCAAGCTCCCCGAGCTTAATATGTCTGTATTGATAGTTGTTAAATTTGGACAACTAGGTCCAAACTCCATGTTCTGATGATCAGATTAAGAGGCTAATATTTTTGTTGGATTCCTCTTTCAGAGAGGTGTAAAATCCATATAAAAAATAGTCTTAATCCGATGAGCAGAACTTATATTTTGAATTTATTATTCTTAATAAATTATATGTGCAAGGTCAGCCAGTTTTGTAATGTAGGCTCACATGCCCAACAGATGTGTCACACACCCTCATTGATGTATATATATACAGGAAAAGTTGGAGAGAATTTCAACACAATTCAACTCACATCTTCCTCTCTCATCTTAAGAATACAAGCTACCTGGAGGACGAATTCAGCCACACGTGGGAAGGACGAAGAGGACAGACTGTACGGATTTTTCTGCTGCTAGGGTTTCTGCTGCTTGGGTTTTGCAGAAAGTTTGACTAGCGTTGACTTTGGTCAACCCTTGGTCCAATCAAGCTGAAAATTTGTGGGAAGTTCGATTTTTGAAGGCCGTACTACCTGGCACAAAAATCGAGGTCAAAGGGTTGACCGTTTTGCTGCTGCGTTGACTTTTAGCTTGCTGCCCCTGCGTTGACTTTTCAGGACAGCGTTGATTTTTGTAGAATTGACTTGGGTTGACTCATCTACTGGTTGGAGGGTTGTTGTGACACATGCTGGGCTGGCTGACCAAAGGAGACTTTGCTGGTTGAAGCATCCTGTTGACCACCGAAACGAACACACACATTTTTCCTGTTTCTGATTTGTCTTCTGTAAGATCGGCTTATATGTTCTATCTGCATTTTGCTTAACTACTTGTATGATTGCTGTGTGAAAAAGTGAAATTGCTCTTAGCATAGAACATCTACAAAACTTTACATGGTATCAGAGCTGAGGTGAAGACAAACTCTATCTATAGCAATCATCATCGAAGGAAATGGATTCCACTAAGCTTGAATTCAAGGAGGATGACAAGCTGACTGGAAGTGATGACTTCCATGCCTAGAAGATGATATTAGATCTCAAATTGGAAGATCATGTCTCCTAGATCATGTGACAGGGAAGATTCAAGAACCTCCATCAAATGCCTCTGCTGCTGTTAGAAACAAGTATAAGAATGGAGAAATCAGAGCAAAGCTGTTGATCAGGGAATCCATAAATAAGAGTCTGGTTGCCTACATATTTGAACTAGGCACATCCAAGGAGATGTATGACAATCTGATACTTATGTTCCAAGTAAACAATGTGAACCAAGTGCTATTCCTCAAGAACTTGTTGAAGAATATGAAGAAGGGTCGAGACGAGTCTATTCAAACTTTCTTTATGAAGTTGACCGAAACCAGGAACAATTTGCTAGCTATTGGGGAGACAATAGTTGATCGTGAGATGGTTCTCACCACACTTGGAGGACTTCCATATGAATGGAAAGTATTCACAACTACCATTCTCAACAATAATACCATTCCTAACTTTGATGAGCTTCTGTCTAGATGTATGCAAGAAGAAACAAGGATGAAGGAATTTGATAATGAAAGAAATGCTGCCTATGTTGCTCATTCCCGAAAGAAGAACTCTGGTGGTTCTTAGGACAAAGGAAGGACTAAGACTCAAGAGAAGAAGGGTAAATGTTTCACCTGCCATAGGACTGGACACTATGCTAAAGAATGCCCCTTCTAGAAGGATTCTCCCGATAGTGACGATAACAACAACAACCGAAGGAATGGGAATCGAAGAAATGAAAAATCCAAAGGAAAGAGGAAGGCTCACTTTGGAGGAAACAATCAACCTTCTAAAAGGACCAGAAATACCAAGTATGAGGAGTCTAATGTTGTTGATAAAAGAAATGAGTATATTCTAGTATCTGCTCTCTCAGCTGCATCTCCGCCCGACACTATGGATGTCTGGCTAATCGATAGTGGTGCCTCAAGACACATCACCGGATTCAACGAAGCACTTTCTGACATGGTTGAAAGGGATACTAATCTAGAAATTATCCTTGGGGATAATGCCACTTATCCTGTGAAAGGGACCGGGACTGTGACCCTCCACTTGTCTCAAGGACAAGTCCTCCGTCTACAAGATGTACTCTATGTACCCAAATTGAAGAAGAACCTTGTGTCTGTATCTGCCATGGAAGACAAAGGATTCAATGTAACTTTCTCTGATGGAAAGGTACTCATGTGGAAGAAGAGCTTCAAGGAAGCTTTCTCAATTGGTTTTAGAGTTGGTACACTCTACCAGGTTGGAGGGAGTCCGTTGGGAGCTATGACTTGTGATACTATCCGTCAAACCGAACTATGGCACCGAAGATTTGGACACCTTTATTACAAGGCTCTTCCCGAAGCAAGGAAGGTGGTGACAGGGATGCCTGATTTTGGAAATAATCATGAAGGTGTATGTAAGGGCTGTGCTGAAGGAAAACATACAAGGGGACCTTTCCCCTCAAGTGTCACAAAGACATCTGAGATATTGCAACTGGTCCATTCTGATCTTTTCGGTATGTTGCCTGTAACATCCCTGGGGGGATATTCTTACTATATGACATTTACTGATGACTTCTCTCGCAAAACCTGGATATACTTCTTGAAGAAGAAGGATGAGGCTTTCATGTGGTTCCGTACCTTCAAAGCCTTGGTGGAAAATATGACCGGAAAGAAGATCAAGATTTTGAGGACTGACAATGGCACTGAATATGAGTCAAATGAGTTCAAAGACTTTTGCAGAGAAGCTGGCATTAAGAGGGAGACTACCACTGCATATACTCCTGAGCAGAATGGTGTTGCTGAACGCAAGAATAGGACTATTGTGGAAGCTGCCCGTGCCATGCTATGTGACCAGGGTCTACCAAAGTTTCTGTGGGGAGAAGCTGCAAATACTGCTGTGTACATTCAAAACCGATGCCCTCATTCCGCTTTGGACTCCAAAACTCCCGAAGAGGTTTTCTCTGGTAAGAAACCTGATGTCTCACATTTTAGAATTTTTGGATGTCCTGTCTATTTTCATGTGCCGAAAGAAAAGAGAAGTAAGCTGGATGCTACTGGGAAGAAAGGAATGTTTGTGGGCTACAGTGAGACTTCTAAGGCATATAGAGTCTATGTACCTGGTCAAAGGGAAGTAGAGATAAGCCATGATGTCACTTTTGACGAAGATGCTTCCCTGAAGAAAGTAGTAGATCTTCCTAGATCTGAAGAAAATCATGAAGAAAGACCTGGAAATCTGGAAGAACCCCAGGATGAGACTATGCCTGATGTTGAAGGGCCAATGGACCCTATTGATCCTTCCCCTTCTCTAGGAAAGAGGCCATCATGGCTCAGGGACACCCTCGAAGATGCTGAGGGTCATGCTGCCCCAAGGGGGACATTCCGAGAAAGCAAGAAGCCGTGTAGATACCAAGGGTATCTAGCTGCCATGAGTACTATTGTACAATCTGAACCTGGATCTTTTGAGGAAGCCATCAAGCATCAAGTCTGGAAGGATGCTATGCATGAAGAATATGAGGCTATTATGAAGAATGATGTCTGGGATGTGGTCCCGAGACCGAAGGACAAATCTGTTGTCACCGCTAAATGGCTCTACAAGATTAAACATGGATCTGATGGGAGTGCTGAAAAAGTTTAAGGCAAGATTTGCTGCCCGTGGCTTCTCTCAAAAGGAAGGAATTGACTATGACGATATATTTGCACCTGTGGCACGATATACCACCATCCGATCC
>APFE031431725.1:15906-26230 GCA_000404065.3 Pinus taeda
TAATAACTTTTATAATTAACTATTAATTTATATTAATTTATTTTAATATATATTTATAAATATAAGTTTATAAGATGGTCCCTTTACTTTTATTTTAATTAGGATATAACTACCTAAATTAAGTTATTTATTTATATAGGTTTTGCCCCTAATCCAGTCCATCTAACTGTTTCTCGATCAAATTTAGCCATTAGACAATATAGCCATTACCTGATCAAGAAATATAGTTGTTGGATGCTCTACTCTAACTATTTAATATGCTAAACTAGATTTGTTTCTTCAACTTGTCCTGACAATGAACCACACTGGTTGGTTCTTAACGCATCGACAAATGAAATATCACGTGATTTACACCGAAAAATTTCTCATAAAGTCTGCCCTTTCATCTGCACTAGTCTCTACTAGTCACTTTGGATCTAAAGTTTCTCAAACTAAGCAGCAGTTGACTCTTACTTTGCATGTTGTAAAGCAACTTCAAACCTCTAGTAGCTCACACGATGTAGACAGATTAACAATGTAGCAAGAAGCTGTGCATTTGAAACTCTCTTACAGAACAATGAAATTCAGAGAGCACCTACATAATCAAAAGGGTTTTCTTTTTCTCAGTTACCTATTTGATGAAAGAATTGTGCAAATAAAGGAGTGGAGATATTTAGGTTAGGTGTTCATATCCGTGATGGCAAGAGGGTGCAGAGATGGTTCTTCAAACCGATCCCATATGGTTACTTTTCTCCTTCTGTTGTTCTCAAGTCAAAGAAGTTAGTGATGGGTGCTAATTTAGACTGGCACATGCAATTCCTGGTGCATCATCTAAAACATTAGAAAATGATAATAACCATAGTCCAAACCATAACAACCATGATCCAAATAAAGAGAATAATTTTGATGATGTCCAAGAAGGAATGGCCACAGAAGCACAAGGGCAAGCAATGTTAGAGAAAGAAAGAGAACACAACAATGCACATAACCCACGTGCAACAAACACAAATTTAATAATCGAACTTAGTGATGAAGTTGTGTTAGGTGAAGTCGTTCCTCGGCTATGTAAATTTCTATGGAGGAAACGATCACTTCCGACGCTACTAAACAGATCATGGAATAAATCCCTAGAGAAGTTTTTTCCCATTTATCATCAACAGTCTCTAAAAGAATTATATTGCCCTTTCCTGGAAATGGTGTCATTTCCTCTATATGGAAATTTGAAGTAATTGAAGCTTCGTAACGGTAGTTATTGCAGGGAATTGGAATGATTGCCAATTCCCGTTGAAGTGTTGCCTCAATTGGCTAAGTTGATAGTCAACGAATGTGAATTCCACGAACGAATTTTTGAAAAGAATGAAGGGGACATACAATTGAGTGGGGAAGGAACATCAAGTAATGTTAGCTCTTCCATTGATATGTCCAATCTTGTGTAGCTCCAACACGTCAAACTGTATAAAAAAAATATCAGAGGTATCATTTGATGTTGGTTTTTACCCCAACCTTCAACATCTCCTCATCATGACTTGTAACCATCTGGTAAAGCTTGGAACATTGTCAAATGCACTCATAAAACTAGAATTGACGAGGTGTAATAAATTGAAGAAATAGAAGGACTTTCTTGTCTTGTAAACCTTCAAATGTTGAAAAATAAGTTGTGCAGAAAATTAGAAGAGCTATCTAGTCTTGAAGCATTGGAATCTTTGGAATTGTTTGATGTATCTAAATGTGGGAAGCTGAAGAGGATAGAGAGGTTGGCCTAGCTAACCAAGCTCCAACAACTTGATATTACTGAGTGTTCTAAGTTACAAGAACTTCTAGGTGTTTCATTTCATGAATATACATATTTTTTGGGGTGAATATCTAAGATTGAATAATTTCTCCTATCACTTGCAAATACTCCAAAACACAAGGCTTGAGGGCATCATCATTACTTGAATGCACGACCAAATTTATTTTCTTTTGAAAAACATAGTGGGGAAGGAATGGACCCTGACGGTCTGTGTCGCTGCAACGACCTCAATTTTTCCCTCAATAAAACAACCATGAGATCAAAGGCAAACAAATGATTTTATTACAGAGTTCACCCAATGTTGGCTATGTCTTCTTGCCCTGCTCAAAGTTGGGAGGCCTTCTTTTATTAAGTGGCATCAAAGAAATCAGTTACAAAAAACATTACAAAAATGACCCTTATACCTCCAATTCGGATGATGACCTAAAAAAGGAGACCTCGGCCTGAAAAATGGACTGCATGGTTGGATTATTGGCATGAAAATAGGCAAAATTGACTATAAACTTGTCAAATTCTCTAGCTTGATTGTCTTCTCATATTCTGCACACAACTTGTCAACTTTCTCTACCATGGTGAAGAAGATCATGTGATAATTTCTCTCTTCCTCTAATCGAGATTCCTCATCTGCCATGTTTTGTCTTCGTGGTACATGCCCTACTTCAAGATCAAAGGATTTAAGTTTTCCTTCACCTCTTTGGAGCTTTTTCCTAGTTAGTATTCACTCATGCAACTCGCATCAAGAAGACCTGATATGATATGAAACTTGATCCAAATATTTTAACTTCAAGGATTCATACAAAATTGCATTTAAAATATCACATTAACCAAGAAACTTAACACATGGAAAAGAAGCAGAAATCATAGGACAACCATGAGATCAAAGGCAGACAAATGATTTTATTACAGAGTTCACCCAATGTGGGCATCAAAGAAATCGTTTATAAGCAATGTTACAAAAATTACCCTTATACCTCCAATTTGGATGACGGCCTAAAAATGGAGACCTAAACTGGAGAAATGGGCTACACAGTTGGACTCCTAATGTGAAAATGTACAAAATTGACTATAAACTTGTTAAATGCTGACACTGGCACCTCGAGCCCTCTAAAGGAATCTTTTCAACATTTCAATGATTCCCTCGCTCATGGTTCTACACCCCTAGTCTGATTAGGTTTTTGCACCCATTCTCCACTAGTTTACTAGGAAATTGCGTTGAGTTCTTATAGAGTTGTTGGGGTAGATTGGCCACAGTATGGGCCATTGGCCCAATGGTAAAGTTCGACAGATTTGGTGGGGGCAGCTAGTGTCCAAACCCCGCCCACCCAATCCACATTTTTTTTACTATATATTATATCATACTGTTGGGCCATTTGGGGGTGGTAGGGTTAGTAACTAGCTAACCAAATATATCTATATATATATATATATATATATATATATTAATATATTATATATATATTATATATATAATATATATATATATATGCTTTTTCATCTCCAGATGCAGACGTTCCACCACAACGATTCAAATGATAAGCCTTATCCTTTCACATAAGACAACCCTTGACAAATGTGCGACATGCCCCTGCCACTGATGTGCGGTGTGACCTATTCGTGCACTATGTGTGCGCTCTGCCTGCTACATATGTGTTGTGTGAGTTATGAGCACGATCTTAGAAGGACAAAAGCGCCAATACTAGTTAGAACCCACTTAAGCGCATTGATCCGGCACGGAATAAGTATCAATTCGAATCAGTCCACGATATACATATACATATACATATACATATACATATACATATACATATACATATACATATACATATACATATATATATATATATATATATTAATATATTATATATATATATATATTATGTACATATACATATATACGTATATGTATTTATATATTATATATATATATATATATATATATATATATATATATATATAATATATATTATATATATTATATATATATCTATATATAATATATATATATGTATGTATGTATCTATTGTATATATATATAATTCAAATTTTCATGTAGGTTTTTAAGGGATATTATACAAACTAAGTAGGAAAAAATTTCACCTATTCCGACCCTCGGACTCCGTACGTGAGGACTCTGCCAAATTGTTGCCAAGTTAGTGACTACCACTTGACGAAGTTTGACCAGAAAGTTGACCAGCTATAACTTGAGCATACGAACTTGGATTTGAGCGTTATTTGCATAGTTGCAATCAGGGCGATGAGCACTATGATCTGCTCCTAGTTTCAATTCCATCTGATGACTTTTGTTTTTGAGATATTTTCAAGGCCACTTCTATTTTTGGATCCACCTGGATCAACCAAAAATGAAGGAACTATGTATAGAAGTTCTTAGAGAGAAATATGTGAAGAAAGTAAGAAGAGTTCTTGAAAGATGCAACTATAGTCACATAAGATAAGATATGTGATCAACATCTGATAACTAGAAGAATTAGCTATGACATCTCCATAGAGAAGAGATGAAGACCTTAAGAATTTCTAAAAAGGAAGGAGACCCTTAACATTGAAATTCTTGGAGATGTGTTTATGAATATACAAGATGTTGATGTCAGTAGATGTCATGATGAAGGACATCATAAAAGGTAACTTCGATTTGATGTTCATTTTGATTTTTGAAAAGCATCTAGTTGGGTTGAAATAGGTTAACCAAAAGGGAGTTGTAGATGTAACCTACAACTCATACTCATAGGAATGTATCGAATATCTTAAAAGAGACATGACTTGGAAGAGGTGTCTATATGAAGAAAATCCATATGTGGATTGGAAGATCACTTTCTAATGAAAAGAATGATATCATGACTATTGGTTCAACTCTATGGTTCGTTGAAGGAAAGTGATGGATGGTCAATGACCTACGAATAAAATCTGAGAACATGAAGGTTCCATCATTAAGAAATTGAAGTTCATGACATCAAAATAAGGATCCCTACTAGCAGTTGATAGTACCATGATCTCCACAAAAGAGCATATAGTTATTGTTGGTAACAAGTCCCTAGTTAACAGGGAGCTTAGACAAGTCCTTGGGTAAGAGGGAGCTTGGGTATATTCCTTTTATAGGAATGAGAATATCTTCCCTAGTTGAGAGGGAGAGACAGAAACAATATTCTTGTCTTCATGATGTGAAGAAAGAATGAAAGATTGGGTAAGCATCTGAGATTGAATTCAATACTCTTTGAGGATGTGGTAGGGCATCCAATAGGTAAGAGTTTTTCAAGAGGAAATTCCTTGCGGATGCATGATTCCAAGATAGGAATTTTCCTAAAAGGACATACCCTATGAACACTTAGGTGGGGCATGTGCCTTAAGAGACAATGATGATGGTGTCTATCAATCATTGGTCTCACCAACATTAGGTCATGATCTTGCAGAGAGATAGAGATGTTAGTCAAGGCCTTTCTATGTGAAAATGATGGTTGGTATGATGCTCTGGCATAAGCTAAGAGTGGATATGAGATGCCTTACCAATTTGACTCTTCTTATGAGAATTATTCATTTTGAGAATGTCCCGTGTATTGATTAAGAATGCCTCCGTAGTTAAGAGAGAGAGTTGAAATATGTAACTAGGTTCAGTATTCATAATGACATATTTATTTGATGTAAAGAAGAAAAATAAATTTATTAATTTCGTTCTTGATGCATGGGTTTCATGCTCATAGTTCAAGCACTCATTAAGTGCTTATAGGGCTTGTCATTAATTCTACAGGTCAATTGAGCCATTTGCATGTATGTAAGACCCTTTTGGGCATGCTACAAATTGTAAAGGAAAAAATTATTTGAGTCAAAATTAGAGTCAAAGACCCTCCAAGACCTTGTCAACATGCAAGCAACAAGTTGGCTTATCAAACAGTAAAGTCACCTTCTAGAGATGAGATGTCAACCTAATGAAGCTCTCTAGAAGCCTATATATAATAAGGAAGTCGACCACATTTGAGGACTATCCAAGTAGCTCACAACAAGTTCGATATAGTGAAGAGAAGAGACCTAAATAAATTAAAAAGAAGAATTCAATTTGTGGGAACTATTTTTTGGGCCACTATTCTCACACATACGAAGGAGAACTAGGGCACACTAAGTTGTAGCAATTTTAGATTCCAGTTGTCAAATAGAGATGAGTTTTTTATCAAAGCAAGTCTCCCTTGAAAGCCGAATTGATAAGGAGAATAATTCATCTCAAGCAAAGGAGATAGGAGGACATGATCACCAAAAAATATCACATGTGCCATTTAGGGTTTCTGCATCAGGGGTCGAGAATTGCAGGTTGAAATTGTCGTCCAAGGTCGCAAGTTTGAAGTCTAGGTCAAAGAAAAGATTGCAATTGCTACAATGCAAGTTTGACTTGGTTTGACTTTGCTAGAAGAGGAAAAAGGTTGACTTGGTCTTGGAGGTGTCTTGGTCAAGGGTCAAGGTCTTGGAATTTTCCATTTGAAGTTCTATAAGAAGAGAAGAGTTCGTGTCGGTTTTCCTCTCAAGAGGACAAGTTTTGGCCCTAGTTGATAGCCTATATCTTGTATCCTCTCATCTCATTGTTCTTTATTGTTTGGTAGTTGTTTGATGATAAGAACACTAATTATAATAAAGTTAAAGAAGAATCTAATCACGTTAAGTAAGAATACATCACAAATAGTTATCGAGAGAAGCAAAATCACCTAATATAGTTGCCTCTAGATTTCTTAACACATACATGGTAGTTGTTCACTTACAAATAAGTTACTAAACATCTAGATATGATAATTTTTCAGAAATGTTTCCATCGAATTTCATATCAATAGTTTTATATTGAAGATGACACAAGTTAATGTTAATGGTACGATTATTCAAAGTTGTGATTGAGGGGGTATATTAGATAGTCATTCCCCGGACAATCACAAAGTGTACAACCACACTGATATGTGTTTTAAACTTGATCTATTGATGAGGTATTTTCATGATCCATTGATAAATTTTCAATGAGATCTAGATTTAGAAATGGCCTAGTTCATGTATTATGAGTTGATATCATGATATCAATATAGTGAGTAAAGAATGACATAAATATTTTTTTTCATTTCTTATTGTACTAAATTATGATCTAATTATCAACATTATTGAGTATTGGGAATCTATACACCTATTAATGGCCCGAAAATGATCATTCAACATTATAAGGGAGACCATCTAATTAGAAACTTAAAGCAGCTCCTTTTCCATTTGGAATAGTGGTTCCAAATGGTTAAACTAGGTCCAATTACCTTCTGTCTATCTCTACTGACTTAAAGTATGTATTTTACTTTCCAATAGAGAAGAGACATCAGATCATCTCTCTTGCTAAGCCCAAGCAATGAAGTGATATTTAAGCTTATATATGGATCATCCAAGCCACAATTAAATCTTTCCTCGTTGACAAGAAGACTTCTTAGAAATGTAATGATTAATCAAAATGAAAACTAATCCTAGAATGCAAGCAAAAGGAAAGAAAACCTAATCTTATCTTGATTAAGAAGATGTAGATATAACCCAATCGAGAGCAAAGTAATTAAATGATTGAGATTTTAACATGGTTGGTTTTAGTTGAATATATGGCTAATGAAATACTTCTACTAGCTTATATTATAATGAACAAAACATGCCATGTTCAAATACCTATTAATGATGAATGATTAGCCAATAACATTAGGAAATAGTTCACTTAATGTTAATGGTAATTAAATCAAATTTAAATAACATATTTATGAGTAAAAAGTTACTTAGAAATATGATTAGAGCATATGTGAGCAGAAGAGAAAATTGATAACAAATCTTTAAGGCTCATGAACTAGATAACTAATTCAAAAGACAACCTTCCACGTCAAACAATAGTGTATAATATAAGAAAACTTCACGCAGATATGTTATTCAAAATGAAATTTGTATTACAAATAATAGTATTTAAAATAAAAATTTATTAAAACCTAGTCCCTCTGCCTTGTTCCTTGAACTGACCTCCAACAATCTCTTACAAATCAAACTCTCTGACATTACAAGGAAGAGATGTAATAGTGCAATCTTTGCTTATAATACAAAGTCGAGATTTGAAAAAGACAAATTCCAATGGCTCAGATCTGAGCTTTTCCTCCTACTCCTACAACTTGAAAATTCCTTACAATAGTGCTACAGAATTCCCTAGGTGCAGATAAGAGGAACCCCTTCAACATTCTCTAAAAGCCATATTTATAATTACAAGATGAAAACCAAAATGAGAGAGTTGTGGGAGAAATAAATTTTCTCCAACAAATTTATTGGCCAATTTTTTTGCTCTCTCTTTCTGGAGCAATTACATTGCTTCAAATCTTCTCTTCCTCATCCATCCAACTGCTCTCCTACCAAAAACCAATCAAAAGTAAATTAAATTGCAAATCAAAATCAGAATTACCAAATCTGAGAAAACAAACATCTCCAGTCAAAATTTAATTATATATATAAATAAAAAGAAATTTAAGCTTCCCATTGATCCTTGTAAATATGTTTTTGGTCAAAGAGAAGAAAAATCGAATGGATCTACAATCAACAGAGGGTTTGGGCAAATGAAAATGCAAAAACTAAACTCAGAAAATTAGTTTTTGTTACAAATTCAAAGGCTTAGTTTTCTGTGAAATTTTACACTGAATAAATGACCAAATCTGGTCATAAAACCACTTCATAAATATTCTCCATCGTTTTATCTATCTAACGAGCTATCCTGGGCCTCATTTGGCCAAGTACCTCCAAAATTGAAGTGTCACAACTATCATAGTTCTGGAAAAGTTTCTACCTAAGCCAAAATTACGAAGATATTAATTAAAATCATAATCTAAATTAAATTAAAATTTCTAATAAATTATTAATTAACTAAAATTATTTCATTAATTAAATACATACAATTTAATTACAAAATTTAATTAATTAATTATATGCAATTAAAAACTTTAAGGAAAAAAATTTATTAATTATAATTACAAATTACAAAAAATAAACTAATTAATTAAAAAAATATATCAAAACCACAATGGGATACGTATCAAGTAATGAGTGGCGTTTGGCTCCAACGAAAGGGCCTAAGTGGCTTTTGTCTCATGTATATGGGCCTTTGTAAATGGAAGAATATGTTAGTCAAGCCTTATACGTCAAAATGCCATCATATATCAAATTTTAAATATAAAAGTGATTTACACAAGCCCGTCGAGGTTTTGTTTTATTAGGGGATGAAGACCTTACGATATCGTAATTTTTTTGCCGTGTGCCTCTGATTACAATATAAAATGTGTCAAATAAAACATGCGTTGAAAATGTGTCAAAGTATGTATTGGGGTTTATTAATATCAGGTGTTCAATTTTATTGGGGTTTATTAATATCAGGTGTTCTTTTAAATTGAGGTTACAATAAAAACCAAAAAAAAAAATCTAATATTATAAAAGTTCTGATATTGTATTATGTATAATATGAATTATGTCGAGGGAGGAGTTATGTATCAGAAGTATAGTGAAAAGTTCTGAAAATATGATATGTATTGAGGAATGGTTGGAGTGGGGTATAAAGTGAAGTGGAGCCTATGTAGAGTGGGTCTCTTCCATTATAAATTAAAGCCACTTGTGTAAAAGTCTTGATATAAAGAACTACAACCATTTTGCAATTTCGAGATGTTGGATCTCGTAATTTCTTTTAAATTGGGATTTAACATAGACTTCTGAAATCTAAAAACACTTTAATTTTAATTGTTCTAAAAATTGGTTGTGGCGATTTTGTAGGAACCTTAGTGAAAAATTAACTAATTAGTAAAAATTAACTAAAAACCAATATTTACAAAAAATAAAATACTATACATTTTGTACATTTTTTATCCAGGTGGATGTTGGTGGCCATCCACCTATCCCATTTGGACCCCCACAATTGTCTCTTTCAGCATTTTCAGTTTCCTTAATTGTAGCACAACTTACAATTTTTAGCAGTTTTTCGGGTCCTAAACTTCCGGAGCCGTTTTGAGGCCCTAAACGACGTTTTTTGGGGAATCCATCTCTTTATTTATGGTTATCGCATCTCTGTATTTATGGTTATCTCTGTAATCTATTGTGTTCCTGTTTAAATCCGGATCAGTGGTATCAAAGCGGTCTGCTTTTTCTCGGTTTTTCTTTGCATGTCCCCAACGAGGTCAGGAAATAAGGAGTTAGGGCTCGAACTGGTCGAACCTTTGCAAGACCAGCCTCAAAAATCCCGACGGCCTCCCATGGCGGATGAGAAGAAAGACGAGGGGGCAGGAGATCCTATCAAAATCTTGCTCGAAGAAGCCCTCGAGCGACAACAGAACGCGATGATGGATAGCTTTGCGCAGATCCTTCAGCGGCTACCTAGAGGTGACGCATTGGCTTCCAGCAGCGACTCTGGAAACGCCACACCCTTAAAGGTACAAGTTAATTTTGAAATCCCCATCTTCGAGGGTAAAATAGACGCAGATGCCGTAGATAAATGGTTAAATCTGCTAGATGGGTATTTCTCTGTTCATGAATTTT
>APFE031431730.1:0-26778 GCA_000404065.3 Pinus taeda
CCATAAATTTGAATTCTAACAGGATCATTTTTGGCTTTAATCTCTGTGAAAGTCCTTTTAATATCTAAGGCATGTTTGCTATGTGCCTTGGTAGAAGACACTTCTACAATGTGTTGTGTTTCAACTCCTGCCTATATGAGCTAGTTGATGTTTATACCATTGGGGAAGTTTGCTGGCTGACTACCCTTTCTATCTTGTGGCTGCCTGTGGTTTCTTCAATAATTTCATCTTCTGATAGAGGATTCAATATCTGCCTCTTTGCACCTGGTTGTTCTGCAGGTCCACTTGTGGGGGGAGTAGCTTCTTTGTATCTCTTCTTGTTTCTTTCCTCATTTATAGGAGTTTGCAATGCTGGAATTCCTACTGCTGTAGTTTGGGCTGGAGGATTTTGTTCTTGTTGATCTGTCATTGCAAGCTGCTCTATGTTTGCCACTTCTTCGCCCTTGGAAGTTCCCGTACCGGGTACACTGGTATCCTATATAGGCTGCTGAGAAGTTCCAGCAGAGGATGTACCCACTCCTGATTGTTGAGGCAACTTGAAATATACCTATCCAAAAGAGTCCAAGTCAAGGGTTTTTTCAAGATCTTTTATGGCATTTTCCATCTTTTCTTTCTCACTAATTTCTTCTATTAAAGTCCCTTCTACCCATTCATTCTGATTTGCAAACTGTTAAATTTCTGGGATCTTATGATGTATATAAACTGACAGCATGTTCCTTACCCTTCTATCACTTATGAAACTATTTGGGTCATATGGCACCCACCAAAAACTCTTCTTCAATCTAAGGTGTTCTTCTAATATCTTCTTAGCATCTTTCCATGCATCCCTAGAATTGATGACATAAGGGCCTAACTGGTTTTTGATTCTTAGCTGAGCCTTTTTCTTTGCATTATAAAAGTGGGTTAAGTCTTCATTGATGATCTACCTGAAATATTCTAACGCAAACCTCATAGGCACATATATAAGCAACTTTAAAGGGAAAAGTTCACACCCATAGATTCTGATTTTTGTGTGATTTTGGTACAGGTACCAGTCACCTATCCTGTACTGTTTAGAAAGTTGCAAAATCTTCTTCATGTCACTAGTGATCCTAGGAGGAGGAGCTCCTATTAACAGAGTGGAGTCTGGATGTACAAATAAGTCAATGAATACACTATAGGTATAAGGAGAGTCATAGGTATTATGGAAGAATGAACTCCAAAAGATTACAAACCTCCGATTTCCTTTTGAGTCTAATTTCCTGATGGGAAATGGGAAGTTGTCTGGTTGATAATATAACAACAGATGGTATATAAAAGATGTGTATTTGAAGACTCCTTTTCTATGCAAATTTATAAATTGATCATGGATTTTGTTGGCAATGAAAGTGGCATTGTCATACTTGACAGCAGGGGGCTATCCTAGAGTGAAGATTGATAATAGAACTAAGGTGATATCATCAACATATTCATTGGACCTAAATCCCAAGATCAAGGATATCATGTCAACAATACGTCTACCAGTTTCAATGAAAGACACTTGCAAATAAGGAGGATGACCTTTAGGTTGGTGCGTTGGTATCATGTACATCTGAGAAATGTGGGTTAGCTCTGATTCGGGCAATTGAGATGCTTGTTCAAGTAAAAATCCCATGGAAAGATGAGCCAGGGGCTCAGTGGAATGGAAATGTATCATCTCATTGATAGATTCAGCAGTTATGGAAAAAAGGACAGTTTGTGAAGGAGACATAACTACTCTATGGACAGGGTCATAGTTAGCACAACATTGGTAAATGATATCTGGAAAAACATGGACTGAGGGAAGGAAGTACATGGGAAGGTTTGATTTCCACAGTCCAAAAATATCAGAGTTATTTAGATGGCTATCCCTGATTTTGCAGAAAACTTCAAGATGGTTTTTGTCACCAGATAAATCTGTTATTTGGAAATCTCTGTCAGCCAAGGGTAAATAATCTAAGTCTTTATGAGGTGTGTTTATGGGCGTGACATTCAGGGCTATGGGAGCTTCCATATTTGGTTCTTGAGTTTTCAAACTAGAATTTGGGCTTCTGTGGAAACAACGGACTAAACAGCAGGCTTGGGGGTCTTTTTATGGTAGCTTCGGAATGATTTCAACTTAAATTCGGCTCTTTTAGGTAAAATTCTCAGTGGAAAAAACTAAAATTACAATTTCACGAAGTGAATTGGGTAAATACCTATTTTTAAGAGGCAAACTGTGTAATTCGCAGGTTGAACGAAAAACTGCAGAGTACGACGATGAAATTTCTTGGCCGGGTGGTGGACTGGATATAATTTGCATGGAGCACAGTTGACAGGGAATAAGGATGAAAATGACATTTTCCCGTTGATTTAACGAAATTTGGTTTTGGTGGGGATTTTTTTGCATTTATTGAGTAGTTGATGTCAAAGTGATGGGACATTTTGTCGTTAGCGGAGGGTGGTAAGTGGTTTACAACGCACCGCTTTTGGGGTCAGGTGGTTTCAGACGGGGGCAAGCGAGGAGGTTGAATGAGCGACGTGTGGCGGAGGTACTATAGAAAACTGCTGAGAAATTGCGAGTTAAAAGACGGAGGAAAGGGGGGTCGCGATATCACCATCAATCGTCGGATGAGCAAGCGGAGATCAGATGGCAGACGGGAGTGAGACAAGGTAGGGAGTTATGCAGTGGGCCCGGGTTAATAAAACTTAATTTAATCGTATCGAGCGTGTTTTGATTGGTCAGGGGGGATGATTATTAGTTAACCGGGGGTTAACTAATCCCGAAGTTTTGGCGCATGGTGAGGAGGCTATTAATAAATTCCAAATGAATCTATTAATCCCAAGACTCAACTTTATAATGGTTTTATATACCATCGGGGTGGGAATTATGTAATACTCGGGGCTTTAATGTACTTACATATTACAGGAGAAGGGTAACTCTCTCAGGATTTATATAACAATCGTTAGAAGTTAATATTAAATGAAAAAAGACTAAAGCACCAAGTTAAAGCTTTTATGCATATATTCAAACTTAGGCTAGAAATGACAAGGGGCTTTTAAGTGACATGGTGCATTATTCCTAAGTAAAAATGGGATTTCACTCAGGATAACTTTATGAAATGAAATAAATGGTTTATGGGTGATATTAAGAACAGACCTTAATACTTTTGGGGGGAATTAGTGAATGTTCAGGGAAAAATATGAAGGGGATTTAGTCATGTAACCTTGCTTCGCTTGAGCTGCTTCAAGTATAATGTCTATCTAGTACTTGTGATTAAAGTGAAAGTTGACACTTTGGAGACAAAGTCTATCACAAGTATCATTATGCAACACCATTCTACCCACTCTGCCTACTTATCTGCCAAGATTAAATAGTTTGGTCGGATTTTATTCTCTATTTCTAAAACAGGAAATTCAAACATGAACTAGCCAAGATCAAACTGTTTGGCCATTCATCAATGGTGGCATAAATCAACACGCTGCACACAATCAGATTATTATAGAAAATAAAATAGTAGTGGCATTTTGGATTTGCACACTTTCCTAGTCTTTTGGGGTTTATTTCTTTCACTTTTTTGACCATTTTATTTTTTTGACCCTTTGATTTTTCTTTTAGGGTATACCCTCTTTACATTTTTTAAATTTTTTGATTTTTTGACAATATGGAAAACCTTTGCAACAAGAGAAGGTATGAACATATTACAGAGCTCATCAATGTTAATGATGAAATATGACACCTATTGGTATAGGAGCATAACAGGTTCCACTTCCAACCAAAAAAAATTCAAAACACCTAAGGCTCTTCATCATTGTCTGCTTCACATTGAAGATCAACCAAACACCCAGATTTCAAGTCCTCCACTTGAATAACATGATCCCATCGCTTAGGCCTTGGAGGAATCTTACACAATGAGCATGCTTGCAAAGCATAAGCTGCTGGTCTTTCTCATGTTCGCTCGTATGTCACAGTCCAAAGAGTGTGTATGTTTTCCGTCTACACCTAGTGCATCACAACACCATGGTACCTCTGCAGAATGTTTGTTTAGTGCATTTTCTCTTTTCTTTTCTGTGGATGTTTTAGAACTCAGAGCTTGTTGGTCTTCGCTGATCAATCTTTTAGCTCCACTATTTTACATGCATATTCTTCATGCCTTCGCCAACATGGGTCATCCAATCCGCCGATGGTTGCATTTGAAATATCACTTCACTTGAGTAGGCCCATGCACTGTTTAGTGTAGGAGTAGGAGTAGTCTTTGCTTCTTAGTTTTCTTTTCTTTCTGGTTTGTGTGTATGCTTTCTTGCTGACTTGGTTTTGTTTTCTTTCTTGCTTTCTTTTCTTACTTTATTTTTCTTTCACTTTACTTCTACTTTTACATTTATTTATTTTTTCTTACTTGCACCTGTAGTTTAGCCTCTCATGCAACCATGTTTGGCTCTCGAGGAAAAGTCATACAAATCTAAGAGGACTTGTACAACTATCAACACTTGGTTATATGTTGTCCTCTCTCTTTATGAAGAGCTTGTTGTATTCATTTGATGATGCCTTGATGGAAAATACATTCTTTTCAGAGTGAGTCTTGGTGAAAACAAAATGCTTGCACTGTTAACTAGTACCACCTACTATAATATGTTCTTTTGGGTTAACCCTTGTCATCCTAGTTATGCAGAGTAAGGTGAGGGGGAAAACCTTAACAAGTATGTCAGAGGTATATATAACATACTTATCTGAAGGAACAACCTCTTCTGCTCTCAATAAGTCAATATCCCTCTTCCACCTCTAAAATAAATAAGTTCCTATGCATAGTTCTTTCAAAAAATGAAAAAGTGAAAAAATGAAAAATGAATAAGGCAAAATTAGAGAAAGGCTTCTTATGTAGAGAGGTGATGTAAGTAACTTTGCCATGGTACTAACCAGGCTTGCTGGTAGTAGAGCGATGTTTGTTTTCCTGCATGACTCCACTGGGGTACTGTCTAGGCCTGCTGGCAGCGAAGCAACACCAAAGATGAAACTTAAACTCTGACAATTATATTACTTGTGCATCAATATACCCCTCATCCCCAATCAAAACAACTAAGTTGACTTGGCTTGGGATGTGTGCTGACCGATGAAGAGAATGGTAGGGACGTCATATTTCATACAAGTTAGTGCAGAAGCCATCATGATCAAGGAATCAAACAATACTTCCAAAAAGGCTAGATTCGCTTTTCACGAAACAAGGTTCGTATAAAGAGATGGAGTTCTACCAGTGTGTCGCCAATGTTGTAACAGCTACAACCACCCTCCAAAATTTCGGCTCGCATGCAAATTTTAGAGCCTACCTTGGATCCTGTGATCGATCATCCTTGGTCACATGTTGGTAAGCTGATGATATCAAGCTTCCCTCCTTGATCTTAAGAGTTGTCTGTGTTCTCATCTTTATGTAGCATGTGTCATCTTTGGGCATAGGGGTTGTTATTTGTCATCCAAAGGGGATGTTGTTTTGTTTCAAGGGAAAGCATGTGCACATGAGTGGTTTTCATCACATAGACATGTTTCACACTCGCTTCATGCACCCTTGTAATGAAGGTTTTTGTATCAAGAAAAGTATGTCTTCTGCATTCTGGATGGTCTACGTTGTGTCACTAAGTGTCCATGTGCAATCAAAATTGAGTCCTATCATTGTTTACATCTTTTTTATTGATCTCAAACTTAGCCGTTTCCCAAGAATCCTAGCCTCATTTAGCTTCCCATAATTTTGCACTTTGCTTCTGCAACCATCAAGCTTCCTCGCTTGCCTACTGAAACCTCGCGGCCCGCAAAGACCCCAACCAACACTACTCTAAAAAAATGCATAGAGTAGTCAAGCAGCCAACGCCGCTCTCCAGAAATGCACAGAGTAGTCCAACTGCCCTCTATTCAGAAACTGTGCAGAGATGTCCCCCAGGGCCCCCATCCTGTAGTAGTGTCTTATGCCTCAAAACTGTGCAGCTTTTTCCAAGTTATTATGTCGAACTTGCGTGTAGAAACTGCACCGATGCGCCTCCTAGGGCCTCATCCCGACATCAATCACTTCCCACTAAAACCGCATTGATCTATCGCCCAGTGACAACAGGAAACATTGACATGCCAAGATCACTCCCAAGGAGTTGAGGAGAAGGACCAAGAGACTGAGTAATGGAAAAATATTAGAACCACATGCAAACTCCGTCAGATTCATGATCATCTCGAGGGTAAGTATGGTAAGTAAAGGGCACCTTTCGAAGTACACATCTTAGTTGAGTTTGTAGGATTGTTTTTCATTGGTGTATCATCATGTCCTCAGTAACATGCATGTGTGCAAACACAAAAGGTCATTTCATGTGTTTCCTCTACATGTCTTCCTTTCTTTTCCCTTGTTTGACCAACTGTTGTCTCCAGCGTGTTGATTTCTATTTCATGCTTGTGACCTTGTTTTGGTGATGTTAAAGGTTTGTGTTTGAGTGGTGTTAGCTATGTAAACATCTATCACACTCACGCACGATGTTGTAAGCATTGTCACACAAGTGTCTTCATAGATGTCCGAAGTGTCGCACTTGTAACATTTCACCATTAGACAGTCTCGTAGTTAGTCACACTAAGACATGTTGTCCTGTTGGTTTGAGTTGTCTTGTCATCGAGTCATGTTGAGGGTGTGTTCACAAGGTCATGTATTCACAAGTTCACTCGCTCACACACTTAGCCATTTTTCTGAAAGTCTGTCGACCAGACCTATGGACGCTTGTAATCCATGTTTCTTTAACCTGTATTAAGACAGTTGAACTATTTTAGTTGTTTTAGTACATATGCTATTGGAAATGTGTTTTATCAGTTGTTAACGATGTCTTGCTTGTGTGGACTATTCCGTCGGACACTCGATAAACTCATTTTCATAAAATTGTTATAACAATCATCACGCTCATGTGGACTATTCTACTGGGTTTTGTATGTTCTATATGCTCACCTTGTGTTTGTGACTGTCGCATCCATGTGGACTACTCCATCGGAAGTTGCGCATGTCCTACTGTGTTGTGTGTCTCTAATAGAGTTGGGACTATTCCCTTTCGACTTGAGACTCACTCTCACCCTCTCCCTTTGCAGTGAAAGAACCTTGACACAAAGTGACACTAAGCACTCACCAGGCACATGAACCTCATTGTTCAAAGAAAAAGAAAACCACTCTCATGTGTTGACAAGCAAGAGCTAAGGAAAATCTTTACAATAATGGCAATCGAGCCATCATACTGGATGAGACTCTTGCACCGAATGGTGTGAGGTCTAGTTGGGACTTCATACCAAGGAGATCCCCTGAATGTTGGCAGCTCCACCACCATTACAAGTCCCAAAGAATCAAGTGAAGATGATTGAGGCTCCTCAAGTTCAATAACCTTAGGAAACAAAGTTTTTGACTCAGAGAGATCAGATTCAATTACCTTAGGTAATAAAGTTTCAAGGAATTTTGTTTCAATTATGTCAATTTCACCTATAGGAATAGATGTAATCTCAGGTTCAGAAATCAAAGGGACAGATGATTCTGTCATATCAATATCGAGTGGAGGGCTAGAAGTAGTTCTCGATGTTCTTGATTTGGTGGCTTGCATTTTCTTATGCTTTGGATGATGGTTAGGAGTAGCCTCAAGAAGAAGAGGAGGCTTATTTTGCATTCTACATGAATGACAAGGAGGGGGATTTTATTCTTCCACGTTGGATAATAAATTTTATTAACCCAAAAAGAAATAAATCAAAAAGAGAGTAATCTAGGCATAAAGGATTACCAAGAAATCGTGAACTGCAATATACACCTTGGTGAACCAAGGACTTAATGTACGGTAGCCAATCTCCCCGAATGTTGTGTTTGGTGTATCATGGTATACAAGGTGGAAGACTCAGTTACCTATGGATGGATAGAAACCTATTGGGGAATCCCAAATATACACAACAGTACATGGGTTCCGTAGTATTGTTGTCTAATGCATAGCCGTTCATTGAGAGCGTTCCCGTATACTTTACGTGTGTGGAGTGCCACCAATGTACATGAAGCTACGTGGAGTACAATCCTATACACTCACATACATGGAACGAGATTTCACCCCCAGAATGAAACGTTGGCAAACAATGACAAATCCTATGTTTAATGATGTCGAAATAGGTCTCTAGCCTAGACCTATAAATTTTTGCATTAATGTTAAAAATGCTCCTTAGGTTGATTCAATAAATTTTATTGTTTATCTTTGATTGCATTTCAGTTTTGGGGCTCACCACGAATTCCACCTGAATATCCTAAAATGCAAATCTAGCATGAGAAAATATAAATATTTTCTCTTTCAATTAAAATCTAGCTAAGGAAGGGAAGAAACACTCAATATGCAACACACAATATGCAAAAAACAAGATGCAAGATGCAAGATGCAATTTCGTTTCCAATGCAATTTTTCCTATGCTAATGCACATGCAAAACCCTAAATGTCGATGCAAAATTTTTCTTTTTGCCACACTTAATTTTCGAAATGAAGAACACTAAGATGCAAATGTTCAATCACTGATTCAATTACACTTTTTAGAATGAGGACTAGAACAAAAATTCATCTAAGCAATCAGCTATCAAACAAAATTAATTTGCAAGCGACCAAATGATAAGAACAAAGAAAAATCAAAACCAGTTCTTACCAAAGGAAAACAACACAAATGAAAACCAAATGGAGGCTTTAGAGAGAAAACAAGACACTCAAGATTTAGGGAATTTTAGTTGGAAGTAGGCTAACTAAAGAGAGGCTCAAGAACCAAGGCAAAATTCATGAAAAAGCAAGGGCCAATGTTGGTGCAGAAGAGGCACTAGTGCATTGCAATGCTAGTGCAAAGGGGGCCAGGGTGAGGTGCAATTCTTTGTAAAATGCACGTGGGGTTCGTTGGGTGTGGGAAAGAGGATTCCAACACAAAAATTGCAAAAACGGCTGAATGAAATCACTTCCTAGGTCTATTCTTGGTTGGATGATACAACAAAGGTCTGTCAAGGAGGTAATCAAACACAATGGATAAGGGAACCACTAAAGGAATAATCTATTCCCAGTGGAGTTTCCAATTTGTTATATGAGATTTACGATTGCAAACAAAAGTATCTCCCGTAGCTCAGTGGTTAACCTAGAACAACCAGAGAGACAAGGAACACAATGTTTTTCATTAAAGTAAATAGATGGCGGAGTGAGGCCTACCTAGAATCCTTCACACACTTCACTCCTTCCTTAGCTTGGAAGCTCCAATTCCAGCTTCAAATGCATAGTCAAATAACACAATCCAAGAAACTACAAGATCTATACAACATCATCTAAGTACTTCATTCAATAGATCAACATGGTATTGAAATAAGTGAAATAATAACATGACATATAGGAAAACAATGAATTCTTTGCATTAATATAAATGAAGGAGATTACAACCATAAGTAGTAGTTGATCTTGTATAAGACCTCCTCCAAGTTGTTGACTTGTCTTTTCCTTGTCACAATATGCACCTCCAATCACCCTAAATGCACGAGATGATAACCACTCACTACAACAGCATAAGGGCAGAATCACTCTCCAAAATCCAACCCCAAACCACATAGATGGCTGGGAATATATAAAGAAGTAGGTTAAGTTGGGATTTCTTATCCAATTACCAATCTAGAGTAAGAGATCCACCTTTCATGGAGCGATAGGATCAAAGGATAAGTGGTGAAAACTCTAAGGTAGGGAATGATAGGATCCAAATTTTTTATCCAAGGTAAGTAGTTTAAATAACTTCTGGAAACTCCTAGAAGGCGAAGCTTTTATAATCCATATCATTCTCCCATATTTATAGAACCAACACAAGTGAAAAGGGAAGCAACCTGCTAGTGACCAATGCAGGCCACAGTGGAGTAACCTGTAGGTGAATAGAGCCTAGTAGATTATAAACTAGCTCAAATGAAGCAGTTTAGGGCTGAAACTCTGAGGGATGAAGGGAACATGCTTAGGTATTTGTGCAAGATGGTGAAAAGGGGGAATATTATGTTGATTGATCCCATTAGGAGGCTCACTGATAGGACGTGACAAAATGGCCTATAACACTACTTGTTGTGTTTTTCCATCTCATCAGTATCCCTTTCCTACTAATCATGACCCTATGATGGCCATAAAGCATGAAATAAGTGATAAGGACCTATTGAAGCCCCGAAAATCGGGTCTACAACAAGGGGGATACGCACCCGGTCTGGACCTTGGTTGGCAGCTCCTTTTCCGTTTGGTATAGTGGGTCCCACTGGGGATAATGGGACCAGTTTCCCAATTTGTGTGTGTGTGTGTAAGATTGATTGTTGTTCCTAGCTTTAAAAGATTCTAATTGAGATGATCTACTTCTAATTCTAATCTAATGACATGTAATTGTATTCTAAAAAAGAAACAATATCTAAATCTATACTAACCTGGGGTATGATTCTTCTGTTATGCGATCTAAAATGATTTCAAATAACAATTGGTAATAAATATCATTCAACTGTTATAAGAAAAGTATTCAATATAGATGAACTACTTTGCATAAAAAGTTAAACAAAACAGTTGTGAAAAACATATCACATAATAAGTTGTTCATATATCAAGCATAAATAAATAGCTATCACCGTACAAAAGTGCAAAATGATAACTCAGGCGTTCAAGCGTTAAAATATAAACAACTAAGCTTAAATATCACTCTAACACAGGAGATAGAAACAGTTAAGAGATAGAAGTACCATTTATAGCTATTTCTACTCATGAGCTTCAAGCGATAGCGATTTATCTCTTCTCAATCCAACATCAACTAAGAGTACAAAAGTGTCAGTAGCAGATATCAGATGCAAAAATCAATCAATCATGTTCCATTCATTCACCAAAATCTCCTCAGAGGGTGCAAAAGTGCATGTTCTGAGGACAAGTTTTTGATAAATTTCTGGACCCTTCTCTAAATGCATGAGAAGGGTTTAAATACTACTAACTACATCTAAAAATAACTTATTTACAAAATTAAGGATATGGTTTAAATGAATGTCCTTTTCCTAGGAAAAATAAAATAAAACTATTTCTAAAATTAAATCTAAAGCTAACTATTTCTGTATTTTCTCCTTAATGTCATAAGCATTCAGCATTTGCTTGAGGAGAGTCAGTTGGCTGACTTCAGCCTTTAAATGTGCTGCAAAAACAGAATCAGCAAGAGTTGGCACTATCTTTTCGGTACTGGGCTTACAGGAGACTGAGCAATTAGAGGCTTTTCATTTCAGAAGTTTTACCCAGCGATGTGCGATTAGCACCTAGCGCTAATCGCGCATCGGAAACTGCCTTTGTTTCTTAATTCGGGCTTCCTTAGTGTGATTTTCGCCTCTTGTGTGTTTTCTTGTAGTGGATGTAAAGTTGAAATTTTGTGAAAATAATGATTCCGAGAGCTCTTGACCTTGAGCCCTAAACTATCTGTCTTTGATGTCAGCGCTGTCTAGTACTCCTTTAACCATTTCTGTGCAGGGGAGAATTTTGGGCCTTGCCGCTCTCCGGTGCAGGAATGAACAAGCTAACTCTGCAACTGATGCTTCAGATGACCTTGATGAGCCTGTAGTAGCCGTAAATCCCATTACTTTAGGATTCTCTTCCTCAAGTAGATTATATATGCCTTCCCAGGTGGGAATACCCGCGTCTCTGTTGCGTGCGGTGTCTTTGTGCAAGGGCACCTTTTCTCTGTCTTCAGATATCATAGCCTTGCCTTTCTTCGCCATTCTTGCATACTACTTTTTATAACCTTTTGTTCTTCTTTCCTACAGTTTACAAGTGAGGTGAGAGTAATGATAAGAAACAATGACGGGAAAGCTCTAAATGCTGAATACCTGCAAAAGTATATCACCTTACGTGAACTAGCTCTTCAATAAACACAAAATCATATTTCCTTAACAACTGGAACCTACTTCATTAATTAGCATTAAAGCGCATAACCATTTCGTTTTATGGAAAAAGCTTTTTCTTGAATAATGAGCCAGAAAAGTCTGTGATGGAGCGATTTTTCGATTTGCTTTACAATATCACAGATCATTGTATCACAATATCGCATAATCGCAATATCGCAAGGTTTTTCTATTACCCTTATCGCAAGGTCGCATTAGCGCTTTATCGCAATATCGCATGGTCGTAATATCGCATAATCGCAACATCGAAGAATCATAATATATGCATGTTTTGTGTTAAACAGTTTCTTGCGAGGCGCGATTTTGTGATATGTGCTATCGCATATCAGCGTTTTCTGTGGTTTTTTATTATAAGTGAGCTTCTAAGACCTGCGATGCGATATATGTTTATCCTTTTGTAATTTCGCATCGCATTCTCGCGATTTTAGAGTTTAGCTTGTAAGTAGGCATGTTGTTATCTTTTTTGCGATGCGATATCCTTTAAGGAGTGATTTTGTCTTCCTTCATCACAAAACTTTAGTTTTTTATATTTCGCAAAGGTCTTTTCTTAAGTTTATGATGGTAAGTTTTATTGAAAAGGAAATATAATCACTAATTGATTTTTTTGAATTTTTAGCTAAGGGTCCCCACTTATTTAGTATTAGTCATAACACTAAATAAAAAGGGAGGTTTTTTGTGGCCACAACAGGACCATGATGAAAGTGATATGCCTAAGGTTGTCATCCATCAAACACTTATGAGCCTAATTATTGACATCTCTATCTTTTGGTTATAGAGGAGAGGATCTTATGGAGTAAATTACATCCCTTTGTTTCCTCTTCTCCCATGATCCTCCATTCTCCTACCTTCCACCCTGGTAACCCTCCATATGATTGTTCCTATCCTTGTGTTTGGATTTGTTGCATAAGTAATCATTGGGAAAAGTAGTTGTATATTGATCTACTGATGTCCTCATTGCATTGGCTCTACGATTACACTTAATACTTGTACAATGTAATATGAATGTTAGGTAGGATGCATTGCATAATGGTTTTCCTCATTATAAATAACATCATATGATATTATCATGCTATATTATTTGCATTTAGATTAAGACTGCATTTGAAATTTTATTTACTAGCCAATTTTTAGTGGCCTAATATAAGCATGTGTGATCATGAGATGCTGCAAAAGCATGCTACCCTGTGTGTTTCATTTGTGATATGTGCAGGTGACAGGCTTGCTGACCCAAGAGATTGTTGGAGTTCTCATGACCTCCCCATTTGAGTACATTTGTGCACTCTCCATATATAACATGTCCTAGTTGGAGCCATATGTTACCCACCACTTTGTGGGTGATACCCCTAAGAGAAACAAATTCTCCAAGATGGTCCTCAGATGGCAGCCAACATCCCCTTGCAACCAACACTTTAGGCATGGATTGGTGGGGTGATTCGGAGGAAAGAGTGAGATAGGTTTGTGCTTTCGTCTCCTTTTCTCGATTTAGTAGTTAACCTTGTATCATAGTCCCATGGGATCTCTTTTATTGGCCATTAGCTTTAGGGACGACACTACATGGGAAATATCGATTTTGGTTGCATGGTCCTACTTCCCGACACCATATACATCAATCCCCTCTGCTCATTTTAACCCCATTGATCACTTTTTCCATCTAGGTCCACATGTGTCCACTGGGTCCACATAGGGTTAGCCTCCACCTCCCCTTGTCCACACCTTGGGTCGGGCCTAGAACGATGCCCAGAGGTTGATGCAACTAAAAGGAAAGGAAAAAAGAATAATTTGGCCACTTATAACAGGAAATGTACCACAAAATGGAAAAGATGCTTGGGAAATACAAATTTAGCACGGGGGAAGAAGCCAAACATCAGCTCTATCCCCCATTCATGGCCATCACATTGGTTCCTATGGGCCTTAGATGAGCCCCCTCCACATTAACTAACCCATGATTGTCCTGACCCTTAGTGGGCAATGACTTGCCCCACCTTAAAAGGGGGTATCTACTTCTACATTCTACACAACAGCCTAGATCCATATAACTCCAGATCTATCATGCAACAAGAGGGATCAAATCCCTTGACGTGCAAACCTTCTTTTTGGAGTGTAGAATTTGAGGAAAGGTTTGCACCTCAAGGGATTTGATTGCTCTCAGTGAATGATAGATCCGAAGTTAGATGGATCTAGTCTAGTTCTAGTTGGGGGCAGTGATGTCACATTCTTAGATTATCATAATTATGTATATTTTTTAGTTGTACATCATACTTTGAAATTTACACGATTAGAAATACAAATAGTAACAAATAATATCAATGTAACAATGTTTAGTGATAAAAAATGAAATAATTAATATATTGAAAAACAAATACATTGATCATATCATTCAAATGTGATATGAAGAAAATTTTGAAAAACACATAAATTACTTAACATTTAATCTTAATATCTCTTCTTCTCCTTTTCTTTTAGACAAACCAACACACTTTGCCATTTTTTTGTATCAATCATATGGAAAAGGAGGTTGAAATCGAAGGTCATCCAAATATTGAACTTGAGATATCATTGTAAAAGTGAGACCTTGCCACTCTATCCTTCCAATATCAATAGTTTCCTTCTCTGGTGTCAATCCCAGGGACATATGAATTGCTGATCCCCAAGAAAGTGTCAATGGAATTTATTTATTTTTACCTCCTTCAATAGGTATAATAGTAACAATGTGAGGGGATATTTCATCCCATGGAACTCCAACATGATTATCAAATTTTAATAAAACATATGTTGGAGGATTAGGAGGAGATGTTCCAGGATTATACACAATATCTTGAACTACTCCAAGGGCACCATTGGCAATTCCTACATTAGTCCATGAATTTGAAGTAATCATAACCCGAGCTCCAACAGCAAGAAGGATCTCATTATCCAAAGTTTCTTCATATGTTTCAATGGTGTGGTTGCTATCTGATCTTGTAGAACCACTACATGCAACATGGTGATTTAGGGACATCAAGCAACACTTATTGTGATTGTGCACATTGTTAGCACTTGAAATTTCACCTAGGCTGAGATAGACAAATCTCAAGGCTACATCAAACCATTCAGCCTCGTAGCTAGCCCTACGAGGCAGGAGAAGGCTCTATCCAGTCAAACTCGGTGGAGTTTTCAATAGGATGAGTTGACCAATTAGAAACACTGATATTAGGCTAGTAAACTGATAAGGAGGGTTGAATTAAAGTTTTTGGGGTTTTTGGTGGCAATTGGAGGGAGTGCAATTCAGGGTGCGGGGATTGAGCTCAGTTTTTGTAGGTGGGTCTTTGGGGCAAGGTAGGAGTTTGTACTGATGCCTTTAGCTGAAATAGATGATCAAGGAGAAAAGAAGAGAGGCTAGAGAGGGCAAACAATGACTTTGAATCCTCTCTAGACAGTGGAAAACATAGATATTAAACAAAATTGAAAGCTGAGCATGGCATGCATGAATTCAAACTTTATCACTTCTTTTGTTTAATTAGCATCAATAGAATAAGAGATGGAACACATAAACACACTTACAATGACAAGTAGGAAACACACCATCAGCACAATAATCCACAAGAATCCACAATGATGTCTGCAAAACCCTGGCCTTCCTTTTCCTCAAATTGCAGAGATAAAAGTAAAATATACAATAGAGCTTCTCCCTCTAGAGTCCAACCATGAAAATGAGTAAGAGAAGGCATAATATAGAAGATCTAACTCCTTTCCCCACCTCTAGGGGTCGAGCTCAGCTTTCTAGGAGTTGTTGCAACTAATTCTAAACTAATCACTAGATAATAGGCAGTCAAAACAACTTGCCTCTAAAACTTAGGAAACCTATCCATGCATTAAATATTTACCATTTACATCAAGGAAACTTCTAGAAGTGTTCAAGGAGAGTAAAAGTATCTAAATGCCATGAAAATTACACAAAAATTCATCATTTACATGCCTCAAAAGTCAACCAAGGTGAAAACAGTGTTTTGCTGGCCGAACTGGTCAAAACAGGCAAATTTCCCTGAGTGGTCGCGCCCCTCACTTTGACTGGTCGCGCGAATTGACATCTCTGTTTGAGGGCCTTCCCGGTGTCCAAATCAGGTGCAAGATAGCTCATTGGAAAGTTCTGTGAGTCTACTTTCCAACGCCACTGGAATTTCTGAATTTTGAGTTGATTTGACCCCTCAAAAGTCATTTCTCCCAAGGCAGATTTCTGCAACTCAAAAAAGGGGCAGAAAGTCAAAATTTGCATGTATTTTGAGCTTTTGGGAGCCCAAATCTTCATAAAATCTGAAACCCATCCATAGGAAAGTGTATTTTTTCATGAAAATTCCAAAAATGTAGAGTTTTCCCCGTTCTGAGTTGTTCCCATGACTGGTCGCGCACGGGGTGAGACCACTCAAATGGCCAAAACCTGTAAAATTCTCAAAAATGCCAAAAATGCCTCAAAACTCTCAAAATTTCTTGGGTTAGCTGCTAGGAGGAGGCTAATGAGTATCATGGTGAGTGAGAGAGGCCTTAGCTAAGATACGGAGTGGGTTGGTCTTCTTCTTCCCTTTGGGAGCCTCGGTCAACCTCCTTTGAAGAATCTTTATCCTTGCCTTACAAACATGCATCCTTGCCCAATAATGATTCTTCATGTTCTTTAGCAGCTTCTTTTCTTGGTTGGCATTTGCCAACAACATCTCTAAGTGTGTATTCATCTGGATAAGCATGGATTCCCTCTCCTTGGGCAGCAAGTCACCGGGCCTCCTATGGTTGATGACTCGATCACTTCGAATCCTCCACAGCTCATCCAACTCTTTCTCATCCTCAAGTTGTTTGTTTCCCTGCTCTAAATATTTGATTATCCATTTTTCCATCAATAATTTTTGTTTGCAGCGAATGAATCTCGGTAGTTTTCTCTCGGATGATATCCTTGAGCTCTGTGCTAGGAGAACCGGCGTCAAGATCAATAACCGGATCACCTGACAATCTCTCCTCAATCATGGGTTGCTTGCCCCTCTCTGCTACCTGTGCTGCTGTCGGAAACGAGGCCCCTTCCACCTGGTGTGGAGATAACACTCACTGACCTGATGATGATGACGAGACCCCATCCACCTGCTGTGGAGAAAATACTCGTCGAGCTGCTGCAAACAAGGTCCTATGACCTCTCTGATATGTACACTGCAGTGGGGAAATAACATGTCTCGGCACAATAATCTCGGGCTGGTGTGATGGATCTCCCTCCTCATGAGTGGCCTCTAGCTCTGGTTGTGGCTGTGGTGGCACTGCAAAGAACTCATGAGAAATGAAGTCTGCCCATGGAATGCCCTGCTGACTCAACTGATGAGAAACAATGAGCTGGATGAGACCATGATGGCACAAACTCCTATGCTGCTGAGTTGGGGACTGCCTCTGAAATACGGACACCATCCTCTGAATGTCCTGAAAGAAGAAAACTGGGATGTTCATCATCCTCACTCGGGTAAAGTGCATCAACAGGCGAATGTGACAAGAGAAGACCTGTGAAAATCTTCCCTCGCATGTAAAGTAATGCATGATAAGCTGCATGATTGGAGCATACTCCCCCCGGAGGAATTTGAAGGGAAAGACCCCTGACAAGTGACTCATGAATGTTGGCCTGACATATGGCTCAAAATAAACATAATCCAGCATTTTGCGCTTGGGCCACACCTCACCCACATTTGGTATCCCAGTAGCCTCTGAAATCACCTCCGGAGATAGTACAAAATTCACCCCTGCAGGAGTGACCTGCCCATCATGAAGGTGCAAAACAAATAAGCGGGCCAACTCCCTGTGGTGCTGAATCTGAGCAAGCCTCTAACTGAAAACATGACATATAACGGAAACCATTCATGGCCAAAGGACAGGCCTGCAATTCTACCAAAGAGGTGGGTTCCTGTCTCCTATGATGACCACCTTTTCCCCCCTTACGAGGCCTCTACTGTACCTCCACCTCTGTAGATGATGAATGATCATCACCTTGCTCATAAGTCTCGGTATTTGACATGGTTTTGGAGCAAGATGGGCAAATTGAAGGATAAATTGAACTGCTGCCTCTGCCTGCAAAATGCTAAGAAGTTTGCTGTTTTCAAGGGGAAAAAAATCATAAGGGAAATGTTAGGGGAGGGATTTTTAATAAGGAATGGGAAAATATATAAAAACAGGGATTTTTAAGGGAAAATTCACAAAATGTTAAACATATCATCTCATCTTTTCATGATGAAATCATTTGCAAAGAAATACTTAATTAGGATTTAGTCGTAAGGGAATAAAATTTCTTTTACATCTTGTCATAAGGGAAAAGGGATTTTAATTGAACAAGACTTTTAGGGAAGGGGTAGAGAGGAAAACAGGGCTTGGTTTTGGGGAGACACAATAATACTCTTTTGCAAACAATAATTACAACAATATGTCCATTTTATACATCTACACAGCTGCATTTTTCTTGTTTTTGCTATGGATATGCAACAACAGTGTGTCTTCTATTTTCCAATGACTATGCACAGCAATATCTTTTTTTTTTATATTATTTGGTCATTTTGCCATGTTATTTCTCTTTTCTCTTTTTTACATAACATTTTTTATCTTTGCTGTTGTTCATTTATTTTACTTGCTGTGTGGAGGGTATTAGGGTTTGGGTAGAAGACATAAAAGGGCATTAGGGTTTTGTAAAGGGATTTGGGGGAGGGATGGGGTTTTAGAATTTTGGAATGAGCAATTTAGTATTTATTGCAAATGAGATAAGACATAAATACATTATGACATTTGTGAATTTTAATAGGAAATAGGGAGGGAATAAATAGGGATTTAAAGCCTTGAAAAAACATCAACCCTAGCATAATGCCTACATGAACAAGCAATCACCCAAATCCATTTCTCCTTACATTTCTTGGTGATAAACATATATATGCAAACCCATCATTTCATGTTTCAAGCATTCAAATGCACTAGAAGACCCTACCTCGATCAATTGAGCAAGCAAGAGGGCGATTTAGTCGATTTGGAGTGGTTCTGTAGAAAACAGTTTGAGTGGTCGCGCCCTTTAGAAAAATACACTGCAGAGGGGTCGCTGAGTGGTCGCGCCCCACCCAACTAGTCGCGCACTGAGCCTGAGTGGTCGCGCCCCTGAAAATGACTCCAGCTTTCTGCAAATCGCCTCTTTTGACCTCTCGCTCGTTTTTGCAAGCTCTCAAATGCATAATGAGGCTGTTTAGAGGGAAATTTACTCTTTATAGGCCCAATTTGAAAAAATTAACTTACCAAACCCACTTTCTAATGTTTTTTGTTTTGACATTCACTTTTAACACTGTTTTGAGTTCACTTTGTCCTGAATTTGATCTTTTGAGTGCTTTAACTCCGTTCTTTTTGCAGGTTGACCATCTGATGGACTCTGGCGAGGAGACCGAGGTTATTGCTGGCATTTTGAAGAATTTTGAAAATTTTCCTTATTTTTTGCAAATTTCACATGACCTTGGGTTTAAAAACAGGGTTTTTAAATCCAAGGTATAAATGAGTTGTACCTAATGAAAAAATATCAATGGAACATATTTACATACCTCCTTCCGGCTTGCTGGGGACTATTAGACCTTTGACTCATGACCTTGCAGTGATTTTTGACCAAAACCCTAGACCTAAGACTTGGGATTTCAAGACAAAAATAAAATAGGTGTAACACAAGCTCATTTAAATGATATGATCTGATCCAACAAAGCTAAGAAGGGAACAAGGACCAGCTCCTCCATCAGTTTTATGGCATGCCTAACGAGATGCAAAATGGATACTGATGAGACACCTACCTATGCACATGCAAAGAGCTTTTGATCACCGATGGAGGGCTCAAGACCGACACTAACAGATCCTATCATCCTCAGCTCCAGCCATAGAAGTAAGAGGACTAGACAGGTCCCCTTCTTCTTTTAGTTTTCAATAAGAAATCTAGAAGCCAAGAATGCCTATGCCTCTAATTGAACCAGTGAAGAATGATTCCCTCAAGAAATATACCCTTGAAAATATTGAGCCTAAAGCCATCCAAGCTTCCACTAACTACGTGGATTTGCAAAATGACCAACCAGCTGTTAATCTCAACCCAACAATCAAAAAATGTGAAGTCACCCCCCCATCATCTTATGTTCCTCTGTTTGTTCAAGATAAAATCCCTCATAGTTGCCCCTTAGGCATTGGAGCGAGCCATAATTCAATGCCCAACACTGACATTAATAATCTCAGCCTTGATATTACGAAGCCTTCCTAGTTGGCCTCCACATAGCCTGAAAAAGTAGTTTGCCAAATCACAGAGGAAGAAGGCCAACAGATTTGGGACACCTTCTTTGATGGGGCTTGTTCTAAGAAACCTACAGGAGCATGTGAAGTCATTGTGTCCCCCACACAAGAATACATTGATTCACCATTTATATTAATTATTCAGGCCACAAATGACATAGCCAAGTATACAGCAGCCCTTATTATTCAGCAGGTGTACAAAAGCTTCCACGAGAAACATCCAAGGATGAGAGCATACAGAGAGGAGGTGAAATATAAACCATCACTACCTGATAAGGTCAAATGTCCTAAAATTTTTGAGGTAGGTGATCAAATCAACGGTATTTTGCAAGTCTTTGATGAATTGGCTGACATGCATGTTGACCAAGAGAAAGAAACCTTTCATAGAAAGGTAAAAAGGGTCAATTCTTAGTATGGTGACTATTTTCTCCAATGGGATGCACTGAAGGAAAGGTAGGGAGATCATGGTAAATTCGATGCTCTATGGACATGATCATTCATCATTCCTCAGGTCTAGGGGAACAATATTTTCATGCTGCAAAGTTTGGAAGGAGAAACAATTTTGATAGCCCAATCAATGGGTGATTTTTTGAAAGTTTCTTGTGTTTAAGGCTTTTTAGGTCTCAAGATTGTAAATATGTCCTTTTTACAAGTTTTAGTGTAGGCTTAATTAGAGTCCATGCCCAATGGAACACTAGGAATTCTTGTTGATCTTTTTTTTGTATGTAAGGCCATGGTCTGTGGTTCTTGAAACCTCACAGGGAGGCTTTCATCCCTATAAGGAGCCAGTGTTATCTATGCTATGCAGTGCTGACGTTCTCAGGTCAAAAAGGAGCATGGTCTATTGGTTGTGTCCGAAGAAAGCTTGCAGTAGTGTTATATATATATTTGGGCACTGCAACCCCAATCTCATATGTCCATAAACCAAGGGCTTCTAAGCCCCTAAAAGTGTTGTTTCATATCCTAAAGGAACAAGGTCAGTTGTTTACATCATCTCCTAGAAGCTCTCCCTCAAAAACTACTCAAAACTGGTCAAAACTGGACCATACAGACTTCTCAGTGCTAAGGGTTCGATGCATCACACCTGCCACATGCAAAAAGTGTGATGCATACTGAAAAGCCCTTCTGTAGGGTGCGATGAATGAGAGCAGACAAGTGCAAGAGGTAGTTGGCTAGATGGAAACCCAGAGAATCTTCTAGAAACTACCCATTTGACACTTGCCTCTCTGAATTCTCCCAGAGATGAGTAAGAGATCATGAAATATCCAAGTGGAACCAAGAACTATCAGAGAAATGACACTAATCAAAATCCTAGAAGCTGACTCACCCACCCGCAAATATTTATATATGGATCCCTCATCCTAGAGATCCAGAGGCTGGAATTTTGTATTTTGTAAGGAAGTGTTGTTGGTTTCTCTATGCAACATTGTATTGTTGTGTTATCTAGATTTTCATGAGGTGAAGAGGGCTTTCATGCTGGGAGGATGGCATTGGATCAGATATCTTGGTTTTAATCCTCTCTTCTACTACTTCTATCAATAAAGCTATTTGAGTTTTCCTCCATATTCTTGTATATTTCTGAATCTTGTATTGATAAATTCATTTGTATGGTTAATATACATTTGATCCTATATTGTTTATGGTTATAGATCTATATTCTTTGATGGTATTACACTGCTTTAACTCTACATGTGTTCTTTGAAGTGGGACAAGTAAGGAAGGAGTGGTAAAGATTTTTCAAAGGAGGGAGGAAACAAGCAAGGGGTCGAGCGAAAGAATGAGGTTGGTACTCTCTACTTCTCTCTCATCTATCTCTCATGAAGGAAAACACAAGTAACTTTAGTTTGTTCGTTTCTAACATAGCTATCCGTCTTAGTGGGACTAGAAGTTCTGAATGGACACTAGTTTTCCCAATAACAAAATGGTGAATCCACTTGGGAGTGAATAGATTGATTGTTAGTCACTGTTGTTTTCTTTATAAACTATAGATGGATCCTGAAGTTAAGCTAGCTAGCCTTCGAACTGCTTTTGCTATGCAACTGCAAAGTAGATCAATGTTGCTTCAATCAATCTCTGAGTTAGTTTATGAACTGAACATCTGACTTGCAAACATCCTAAGTGCCCTGGTGGTAGCTCAAATAACCTCATTAGCTCAACCCCTATGCTTTGTGTTTACTGCCTATCATTAGCTCAGCCTAAATCCCTGAACTAAGCTGCAAACTGTGAGCAAAAACCAAGCTTAGTCTCATCCCTGGATGATTGCACTGTCTCTCATTGACAGTTTGGATGCATCGCACCTCCTGTGTGCTACAGGTGAGATGCATCCCTATTTCCCTGTGTTACAGGTGCGATGATTGACTGAGACTCTTTCTGCCTCCAGATTTTTGTTTTTTCTTCATTGTCTTTAGCTTTATTCAATAGTTTTACTATCTATGATTAGTATATCACTGTTGAAACTCCTTCCTTTTGCATTATTCAACCTCTCTTTTTATGTATTTTTCATCATTTACAGTTCTCCTTTGCAAACAATAGCTTAATTGAACTGTCGTATTTTGATTTGAAAGTGTCGCAAGTGTCGTTTTCAGTCAAAGAAAAGAGTGTTGTAAAGTCTTCCTCTTTTAGATAGCCGATTACACTTTTGCCATTGTATTTGATTTGAATCATCAATTCTTTGAAGGATTGAAAGTAGTTTTCAAATCAAAATTGATAGCGTCGTCTTAATCTTCCTTTCATTTTTGAAAAGAAATTGTTGAAGTGTTGCTTTGAGAAAAGATAGTTTATATTTGTACTAAGTTTTCTTTTTGTCATTCTCACATTAAGGAAACTGAAAAAAAAAATACATGCATGTGCATTTGCATTTAGATTGTGTGCGGAAATTGATTTAGGACAGTGCATGTAAGTGTGTGCTCTCTACTCTATGTTGAAATAATTCTACTTCTTGTTCCTTAGTAGCTAGGATTTTCATTGCAAAAAAGAAAGTAAACGACTATTTATCATCTTAGATTGCATATTTAGGAATTGTATATCTACATCACACGGTGAACCTTAAAGGAAAACTTCTTAAGAAAGATCAACTATAAAATAAACCTCAATGAACATAAAAATGCTTTGGAACCTAACGCACAACATCTAGAAGTCTAGGCTAGAGATGTATTTTTGCATCGTAAAGCTTGGTAACTATCGTTTTCATCGTAGGTTGGGTGATTCCTCCTCTTTGATATGACAAGTGCTAGTATAGAATTGTGCTCCCACGTACTGTTGAGTATATATTGGGAGACCACAATAGGCTATATCCTTTATCCTTAGGAAGTTGTGTCTGCCGCCCTATCAATTGCAATGCACTGAACACAACATTCGGGAAGATTGACTGTCGTACCTTAAAAAGTATCTTGCAGTTTTGCGATTGGTTTGGTAATCCCTTTGTCTAGATTTCCAGAGTAGTCACTTTCATTCCTTTTCGGACTCCTTAAAAGAAAAGGTCCATCTGAGCACTTGTCACTTCAGGCTCATTAAAAATCAAAGACGACTAGAGTCATCTTTAGCTTTCCTCGAATCTTAAAAATTGAAAAGCAAGTTGTGTCAAAGCGTCATAAAATTTATTTTAATTAGAATAACATCATTGTTCCCTCGTTGGTCTTAGGTTGAGAAAATGGAGTCCACCAATCAAGGATTTCCCCTTGGGGGGAATCCTAGTACCTTCTCCTCTTGGGGAGATGTTGGTGCTCCTCATATGGCTACTTTGTCCCTTCCAGGACTTACAATCGGCCTGCTAGTATAGATTTTCTTGACCTCTGTCATTCAAAACACCATGATTCCTGAGTAATCAAATCAGAAACTAGATGATACTAGAGTTACCTCCCAACCTTCTACTTCATTTGTTTCTCCCTCTCTTTCTTCCTTTTCGCTTGGGATGCTAGTAACACTAAAAACCAAGTAACTGAGAAGAAGAAGAAAGGGAAGGAGAAGAACAAGAAGAATCCAACGACGAAAGGGGGCAACCATGCATCGTCTGGCGAAAATCCACACACTACACTGTCCAAACCTAAACCTCCATGTGTCATTTGCAAAGGAGACCACTATCATCGAGATTTTCCTTGCATCCCACAGATCTTAAGGGACTGGTCTCCTCGCTTGCACAATCCCGTGTCTTCAACCTCTGACGATCATGTTGAGAGCACACCATCAACTAGTGAAAACAAAATCAATGGACAGAAAGGAAGATCTAAATTTCCTTGTAGATTTTTTGAAGGCGATCATGCCCTCCACCATTGTCCTTTCCTAGATGAAGCTAAAAGAGTCTTGGATAACCATCTTGCTTCACTGTAGCGACTTCCTCCTGGATACAGGAAACTCTTGCCGAGTACATTGCTAGTTGAAAATCTGACCGACACACCATTGTTGTCGGTTGAAGCACCTATCATTGAAGATAAACCCTCTGAGTCCACACAGGACCAAAGTAAACAGGTCGAGATGGCAGTCGGCGCAGTCTTGTCTTCAGAAGATCTACCTTCAGATGATACAGTCAGCAAAGAGAATGAGAATGACATCCTTCAAATTATTTTTGTTAACTTAGAATTTGATGAACCTAGGGGCAATCTACCCGTTCCTTTACTGTAGGAAGGAAGTTCATCAGAGATTCATGTGGTTGTCTATTTGGTCTCTCCTCCAAGCAATCTAGTCATTTCCTTCGATTGGAATCTACTAGGGAGACCCCGCCTACCATCTAATGTACCATTATGAATCATAGTACAAGCTTACAGAATGATCATGGTTGGTACTATCATAGATGAAGGGGCTTCTGTGAGTATCCTTTCCTCCACTGCTTGGAAAGAACTTGGTTCACCATCGCTTCTACCTGAGATTTGAAATATGTCAGGCTTCAACAAAGGAACCAGTCGACCGTTAGGGATCCTTCCAAATTTTCCTATAAATTTGAGAAGGAAAACCGTTTATCTGAATGTGATGGTAGTCCAAGGGCCATTAGATTACAATCTACTCCTTGGGCGCGAATACATTTATAGCATGGGAGCTATTGTTTCCTCACTGTTTCGAGTGATGTGTTTCCTGCATGAAAGCAGAGTGGTCCAGCTCATAGACCAGCTTTCATTCCCCGGTTCAAACACAACTACTAGTCAAGTGCCATCCCTAATTGGTCTTTTTCAACAAGGAATGTCTCATCAATCTCCAGTCCATCCACCTGATGAGTGCGAGTGATTCAGTGGATGTGACTTAACCTAGGGGGCATGCACCTTGGTCTGCTTTGGCAGGAAAACCGCAGATATAAGGTAGGTTTCTACGTAGGATATATGGCTAGTTTGACACACCCATCCATTTAGGAAAATGGGATTAGACTAGAACAATATTCCCTCATCAAAGGTTATGTGAGTGGAGGCTTGTACCATTCACCTTTGTCTATTTCGATGGATAGAGCTAAGGAAGTGTTTCGTCTGCAAATGCGGACGAAACAACCTTGCTTTAATGCAAGAACTTCCATATGGTAACCTGGAAACTCTACTTCTCTATATACCTGGCGACATGCAAACCTTTTTGTGTGCAAGTAAAAAGCGACCAGCATAACTTTAACCCCGTAGCTTTTACTAACTTCAACTGCTTAAGTTAGGTGATTGGTCTGATCAACGATTCACCTTTACCGGGACCAATATAAATGGCAAAGTAAACGAGATGTTTCCCACCGAGAAGCTATCCTACCTAACGTAGTAGTTCTTTAACCCCTAGGAGATTAGTTGGTCATTCCTAGCTTGCATATAAAAGGCTCCAGAGCAAAGTTGCGCTTGGGGCAAGCTCCCTAAAAATGAACCTACTGATGAGAGATATCCTTATTATACGACTGGCACGAGCAATGTTTCCACAAATTTCAACCTCGTTAAAAAATAAACCAAGTTATGAGCATATGTTCCCCTAGAGTTTAATCTCATTAAAAAATTAACCCACTTTGTGATCGCATACTATCAACTTTTGAGCCTTGGTCATGTTCTTACCATCACCTCCACTTTTTAGCCGATCATCTGCCTCCACTTGATTGTTTACCCTTTCGAGGAACATTTACGAAGAGTGATTCTATTAACCACTTTCTTTACACTTTCGTGATTGAAAAGTTCCAAACCTTACCTTGAAGTAGCTCCTACCCGAAAATATCACTCGTTCCTCAAAGACAAGTCTCTTTTAAGCTCATTTTAGACTCATAAAACATAAAAATATTGTCGAGCAATTGGCCTCTCCAGCTCGTTAAAGTCATTGGAAATGCCATCCCTCCTCTAGATTTTAATCTTTTTGAACCTAAGGGATCATTACATAAAACGATCGAGCACTTGTCTTTTTCGGCTCGTTAAAGTGATCGGAAAAGTCATCCTTTTCGTATCATTTTATATTTTTTCAGACTTAAGGGATTATACTACGAAAAAGGATTACTCGAGTTTCCTTTCCGTCTCTTTTCAGACTCTCTAAAATTGAAAAGGACCAAGTTATCTTTGTCATTAAACTCGTTAAAACAATAGCGACAAACTTGTCCATTACAGACAAGAGCGAGTTTCACTGTCGCTAGGCTCGTTAAAACATAGCG
>APFE031431730.1:27635-45038 GCA_000404065.3 Pinus taeda
CCTTCACGCTTCATTCTTTCATGACCGCCACCCTGAACCTTGTATCATCAGATCGTTTTCACCTCCACAAAATCATTTGCTGCATTTCATGTCGTAGATGTGGGATTCATTAAGGCCCTCCTACGACGGGTCACTTCTTGTCGACATCATCTCATTATCCAAGAAGTTGACTTAGGAACAACCCTTTCAGTACTTTGAAGCTTGCATGCCTTAATGGCAAGTTTCTTACTTTCGGCGACAGGTTTACATCAATGGCCTTCGACTAGAAGATTTTACGTGGTGCTCAACATCGACTCATGTATTCGCACCACGTGAATTGTACTGCAGTACCTTGAGGGTCATTGTCATTATTGGTGATTCCTCTTGCGCCTATTAACAACTTACATCATTGGCTGGTAATCAGGTGATGTCTTTCCATGTTCGATATCAGAACATCTTTTCACATTGATCGACTTGTACATCAGGCGAAGATTAAATGAGTTTGAAGACCTTGGATCTAGTTTCATCCATCTGGGCTACAATATATTCAGGAAAATAAAGACATCAAATGTACATCATAATTGCATAGATAATCATCCAAGCCAAAGGATGATGGCTCTACTAGAATCATCAGTCCGTCACACAGATGATTTCTTGTCATATGTACATGAAAATGAATTTATAAAGCTAAGCATGGGAATGCCTACCTCAGCTATATCATGAAAATATTATGAAGATAATGCATTGTATTGTACCTTATTACAGGTCACCTTCCAGTTCAAAAAACCTCGGATCCTCATGATAAAGCATTTCACCCGACGTCAGAAGATTTATGACCTCATGCTTTAGGGGGCAACTGCTATAGACATATTTGGGCACTACAATCCCAATCTCATATGTCCATAAACCAACGGCTTCTAAGCCCCTAAAAGTGTTGTTTCATACCCTAAAGGAACAAGGTCAACTGATTACATCATCTCCCAGAAGTTATCCTTGAAAAACTACTCAGAACTGGTCAAAACTGGAACATACAGATTGCTCAATGCTAAGGGTACGATGCATCTCACCTGCCACATGAAAAAAGTGCGATGCATATTGAAAAGCCCTTCTATATGGTGCGATGAGCAAGAGCAGACAAATGCAAGAGGGTGGAAACCCAGAGAATCTTCTAGAAACTGCCCATTTGACACTTGCCTCTCTGAATTCGCCCAGGGATGAGTAAGAGATTATGAAATATCCAAGTGGAACCAAGAACTATCAGAGAAATGACACTAATCAAAATCCTAGAAGCTGACTCACCCACCTGTAAATATCTATATATGGATCCTTCATCCTAGAGATCCAGAGGTTGGAATTTTGTATTTTGTAAGGAAGTGTTGTTGGTTTCTCTGTGCAACATTCTATTGTTGGTGATATAGCTTTTCATGAGGTGAAGAGGGCTTTCAGTTGGGAGGATGGCGCTAGATCAGACAGTTTGGTTGTAATCCTCTCTTCTACTACTTCTATCAATAAAGTTATTTGAGTTTTCCTCCATATTCTTGTATATTTCTGAATCTTGTATTGATATATGAATTTGTATGGTTAATATACATCTGATCCTATATTGTTTACGGTTACAGATCTCTATGCTTTGATGGTATTATGCTGCTTTGACTCTACAGGTGTTCTTTGAAGCAGGACAAGTAAGGAAGGAGTGGCGAAGCTCTGTCAAAAGAGGGAGGAAACAAGCAAGGAGCCAAGAGAAAGATTGAGGTTGGTACTCTCTACTTCTCTCTCATCTATCTCTCATAAAGGAAAACACAAGTAAAATTAGTTAGTTTGTTTCTAAGATAGCTACCCGTCTTAGTGGTACTAGCAGCTCTGAATAGACACTAGTTTTCCTAATAACAAATAGTCACTTTTCTCTTTCTTCCTTCACCTCGCTCACCTCTAAACCCTTTGCATTCCCTGAATAAGCCTTCTAAAAACCCAACAAAGTTCCTTTGGGCCCCAGCTCCAAGTGCAAAACCCCAAACCCACCGTAAAACATTACCCATATGCCCTCACGCACTCATAAAATCCTCCTTGCTTCCCTGCTGTTAATCATTCCCCGTCGATCTAACGACTCCTATCGCACCCGATAAAGGCAACCCACTCGACCATTTTCCACTGTCAGATGCATCTCTGCCCGATCTGACGGTCTTTGCATTCATCACACCATCAACTTGATCAAGCAATAGCACGCGATGAGAGTGGCTTTTCTCTCTCATCCACTACTACATGTTGCTCATTGAATGGAATTTCTCGGCCCCTGGATTTTACCACTTAACACCTGAAAGTAGTGCAATGAAAACCATTACCGCCCGACTAAACCATCCTCTCCCTTTAATGCCTATGCAACTTTGTTGCCTAATGACCGTCCGATCAGCCTGCTAAAGATCCAATGACCCAAAATCACCTTGCTCCCATCTCATCTGATAGCCTCCGCCGAGCCATCTCCGCCATCCATTTGCCCAATCCGACGGTCATCCTTCTCTCTCCTCCCAACTGAATGTGTGCCCATGAATTCCACGTCCAGTGACCATTTTGTTGCCCGAACAAGGAGATGACCAGCTCTGCCAACATTAGTTACAGTAATATTCCCAACAACCATATTTAACATAAAGCATGGCCAAAAAGAGAAAAGGACAAGTACGACTCTGTAACTGAATTTACCAGTCATGGTCTCCATTGGTGCAAGCACTCCAACAACCTAAAAGGACAACACAACAACTGAACAAATCTGATTAACCCACTAAAGCAAGAAAACACGTTCAGAGACTCCATCAGGAAGTTAAATGCAGTTGGTGGTCAATTATGACCCATCCATACCTAAACGGCCAAGTGCCATAGTATTGTAATCTTATAAATACCCAAAAGAAAGATGTAATCGGTGTTGGAATTTGATGCAAGGTTCAACTTCTAGAGACTGTAGATATTTTGTCACTTTTAGTGTCTCGTCTTCATTTTCAGCTAATACAAGCTTCTTTTGTTGTTAATTGCTCATTGCCTATTTTCTTCTTATTCTAAGCTTGTGCCTGATACACTGTATTCTCGAGCTCATGGTCTTTAGCACTAGATAACTGTCATCTTATCTCTGTGTTAAAGCATTGATTGCATCATTGAATAGGTCGCCCAGGTTTCTTTCTATTAAATGTAGGAGAGCTGCATCCTGTCTTTGCATTAATAGATTAGATTTACAGGTTTCTTTACCGGTTGCAGCCAACCATCACATGGTCTTGTGCATCTGTTAGTGTGGTTAGTATTCTCCATATTCACCTAACATCTAAAACTGTGAGCATTGGCTGTCTAAAGCCTTGTAGTCTGAGGGTGTTCACGCACGTCTGGAGTGAAACAAAGTACAAGTGGTTATCTGGATTGAACCAAACCATCATTCCTTCCATTAAACCTGCAACAATAGTTGAATTTATATGTTACCAGGCATCTCTGAACTACAACCTAGGAGATCTTTTTGGAATCCTAACATAATTAGCACCGTTGCTGGGGAGAGGAGATTGAAGCTCAGCTTCCCTGGGAGAACGACACGGATCCAGCTTTGATGATAGACAAAGTCTGGACACGTTTTTGGTTGTAATCATCTATCTAGTGACTCTACTAGAGGCCGAACCTCGTGGCGACCATGGTTCAGTTTGTGAGGCACACTCGGAGAAATCCTCAGAAATCACCAGCTGACCCGGTGCCTGACCCTGAGAATACTGTCAAGCGAAGCAAGATATCACAGAAAGGAGCATCAGGATCAGGTAAGCCTAAACAATCTTGTGTATCTCCGCAAGAAAGGCTTGTAATTGAGCATTCACATGTTGAAGATATAGAGCCTAGTACTATTAGTGAAGAAATATCAGATATTCATAGAGCTCCTTGTTTAATAAGTTCCCCTTTGGTTCTCAGTCCAAAGAAAGTCTCCCTTCTAGTCCATCATATTCCTTTAGCCTTATCAGTCATTTCTCAACTCCCTACATTTCAAACTACTAGTATCCTTCCCTCTACCCCAATCATGGTAGGTCCACAAGCACCTACCAAAATGGAAAGAATCATAGTTGCTAGGTATGGACCTCTGGTCCTACCTATTCCTTTGAATGCCATGCTTGTAGGAGAATATCAGAAATACATGCCTAAGTTCACTGGTACAGAAGGAGTAATAGCCGAATACCACATTGAGTCTTTTTATAGCTATGCTGATAACCTAGGTATCAGTGAGGATGATGTGTGGATGAGAGTATTTGTCCAAAGCCTTGATGGAGAGGTTAGAAAATGGTTCAAATAATTGACCCCCAGGTCCATAGAATATATTGAGGCCTTAGATGATGTGTTCCTAAAGCACTGGGGGAATAAGAAAGATCTACTCTACTATCATACTAAGTTTGGGAACTTACAGAGGGAAAATGGTGAGTTGCTGTCTAATTTCAATAAGATATTTAACTGCATGTACAACAAGATACCCGCTAAAGTGAAGCATACCCCCACCTCTGCCAAACTCATCTATACCAATGCCTTTGATGCTGACTTTTGCCTACTATTGAGAGAAAGAGGATGTGCTTCTTTGGTTGATATGCAAGATGCAGCCCTGGAAGTAGAATCAAACATCATGGTTGTAGAAAATCTCAAAGGTAAGGCTGATAGAAGAAGGCAGAGGGATGAGCCCTTATCATCTTCAGATCCCAAGATCGATAAAATGGCCAAGATGATAGAGTCATTAGATTCTGAAATCTCCAAGCTGAAGGTTCAGCAGCATTCAGGGAAAGCAAGGGTTCCTAATACCTTTGCTCTTCCAAATCCAAATCCATATGAAAGAGAAAATGAGCAGTTGCAGATTTTGCAAAGAAACAAAAATTCCAATGAAGACCAAAGGGTGAAGACCTTGTTTCAAAATACAGTCATGGAAGAGGATAAGTTGGAAGAAGATGATGAGATCCATGGTATGGAAGACAAAGGCAGTGCCCCTTTTTTAACCAAAGCTGCTTATGAGAAGCCATTGTTCAATGGTCAGATCAACCAAGAACGTGATGGTGAAGCTATTCTACAAACTGTTGATCAGCACCATTATGATATGAGATCTATAATGAATAATGTTAAAGAAGCACCTGCTCATAAAGTTGTTGTCCCTGTAGAACAACATGCTAATAGGCAGAAGTAGCCAACAGTTGATCCTATCATCCTCAAAGCTTCGACCATAGAGGTAAGAGGCCTATACAGGTTCGCTTATTCTTTTAGTTTTCAATCATAAATCCAGAAGCCAAGAATACCTATGTCTCTGATTGAACCAGTGAAGAATGAGTCCCTCAAGAAATATATCCTTGAAAAACTTGAGCCTAAAGCCATCCAAGCTTCCAATGACTATGTGGATTTGCAAAATGAACAACTAGTTGTTATTCTCAGCCCAATGATTAAAAAATGTGAAGTCAACCCCCCATCATCTTATTTTCCTCTGTCTATTCAAGATAAGATCCCTCATAGTTGCCCCCTAGGCACTGGGGCCAGCCATAATTCAATGCCCAAGGCTAACATTAATAATTTCAGTCTTGATATTACGAAGCATGCCTAGTTGGCCTCCACACAACCTAAAAAGGTAGTTTGCCAGATCACAGAGGAAGAAGGCCCATAGATTTGGGACACCTTCTTTGATGGGGCTTGTTCTAAAAAGCTACAGGAGCAGATGAAGTCTTTATGTCCCCCACACAAGAATACATTGATTCACCATTTATATTAATTGTTCAGGCCACAAATGACACAACCGAGTATACAAAAACCCTTATTATTCAGTGGGTGTACAAAAGCTTCCACGAGAAACATCCAAGGATGAGAGCATACAGAGAGGGGGTGAAATATAAACCATCACTACCTGATAATGTCAAATGCCCTAAATTTTTTGAGGTAGGTGATCAAATCAACAAGCTTTTGCAAGTCTTTGATGAATTGGTTGACATGCACGTTAACCAAGAGAAAGAAACCCTTCATAGAAAGGTAAAAAGGGTCAATTCTCAGTATGGTGACTATTTTCTCCAATGGGATGCACTGAAGGAAAGGCAGGGAGATCCTGGTAAATTCGATGCTCTATGGACAGGATCATTCATCATCGCTCAGGTCTAGGGGAACAATACTTTCATGCTACAGAGTTTGGAAGGAGAAACAATTTTGATAGCCCAATTAATGGGCAGGTTTTTGAAAGTTTATTGTGTTTAAGGATTTTTAGGCCTCAACATTGTAAATATGTCCTTTTTACAATTTTTAGTGTAGGCTTAATTAGACTCCATGCCCAATGGAACACTAGGAATTATTGTTGATCTTGTTTTTGTATGTAAGGCAGTGGTCTGCGGTTCTTGAAACCTCACAGAGAGGATTTCATCCCCAAAAGGAGCCAGTGTTAGCTCTACTATGTAGCGCTAACATTCTAAAGTCAGAAAGGAGCATGGTCTATTGGTTTTGTCCGAAGAGAGCTTGCAATAGTCACTTTTATCTTTCTTCCTTCACCTCACTCACCTCTAAACCCTTCCCATTCCCTAAATAAGCATTCTAAAAACCTGACAAAGTCCCTTCGGACCCTAGCTCCAAGTGAAATACCACAAACCCACCATAAAACCTTACCCATATGCCCTCACGTGCTCATAAACCCCTCCTCACTTCCCCACCATTGATCAGCCCCTGCCGATCCAATGGCTCCCGTCGCACTTGATAAAGGCAACCTGCTCAACTATTTTCCACCATTAGATGCATCTCTGCCCGATCTAATGGTCTTTGAATTCATCATGCCATCAACTTGATCGAGTGATAGCGTGAGATGAGAGTGGTTTTTCTCTCTCATCTGCTACTACATGTCGATCATTGAATGGAATCGCTTGGCCCCGGGCTTTCACCACTTAACGCCTGAAAGCGGTGCGATGAAAACCATTACTGCCTGACTAAACCATCCTCGCCCTTTAATGCCCGAGAAACTCCATTTCTTGATGACCGTTCGATCAGCCCACTGAAGATCCAATGACTTGAACTCACCCCGCTCCCATCTCATTCGATAGCATCTGCTGAGCCATCTCCGTCATCCATTTGCCCGATCCAATAGTCATCCTTCTCACTCCTCCCAACTGACTGTGTGCCCATGCATTCCATATCTTGTGACCATTCTATTGCCCAAGGAAGGAGATGACCAGCTTTGCCAGCATTAGTCACAGTAATATCCCCAACAACCATATTTAACCGAAAGCATGGCCAAAAGGAGAAAAGAACAAGCATGACTCTGTAACTAAATTTACCAGTCATGGACTCCACCAGTACGAGCACTCCAATAGCTTAAAAGGACAACACAACACCTGAACAGATCGGATTCACCCACTGAAGCAAGCGAACATGTTCAGAGACTCCATCAGGAAGTTAAATGCAGTTGGTGGTCAATTATGACCCCTCCATACCTAAACGACCAAGTGCCATAGTATTGTAAGCTTATAAATACCCAGAAGCAAGATGTAAATGGGGTTGGCATTTGATGTAAGGTTCAACTTTTGGAGACTGTAGATATTTTGTCACATGGTCTTGTACATCTGCTGGTGTGGTCAGCATTCTCCATATTCACCTAACATCTAAAACTGCGAGCATTGGTGGTCTAAAGCCTTGTTGTCTGAGGGTGTTCACGCATGTCCGGAGTGAAACAAAGTAGAAGTGGTTATATGGCTTGAACCAAACCATCATTCCTTCTATTAAACTTGCAACAATAGTCGAATTTATATGTTACCAAGCATCTCCAAGCTACAACCTAGGAGAGTTTCTTGGAACCCTAACAGCTACTACTCAACCCAGAATCTTATGGGGGAGCTACTACTATGACCCCATATAGAGAAATATGTAATATAGGTGAGATACTACCCATCAAATCCTGTTGCCTACCAATATTCCCAACAATGACCCTCAGTAGTAATGATGTATAACACCTACATCACAATCCTAGGTTGGGCGAGATACCCGACTTACCAAAGGTAAGCCTCTCACGCCCCCAAGCCTCCTCACTTATTTTCTAGATGGAGAGGGATAATCCCAACAAGCCTAGCTTGTGGGTATGATACCAACTTGGGTATAATTTGCAAAGACCAAGATAGGGTGAGCTACTACCCTAGCCCTATGGGTAACAGATAGTGGTGATACCTTATTTTCCTAAGTTACCTCAACCCGAGGAGCCCTCTATCTCAATTCCACACCCCGAGAGCTCAGATAGGGGAGGAAGAGTATGGATGAGAGTCCTTGATCAACAATTCTCTCTATAGAAATATATGTATGGTAATGATGATGTTTTAATAGAATTCGTTTCCTCTTCATACATGACATCAAATCAAATATCATGTTAAAACATAAAAAATTGTATACATCACAAAATGATACCATAATCATCCTCCCTCTCAAGGAGGTGTCAATCACAAGTCAAATCTTTTCTCGAATAGCTTCATTGAGATTATTTCAACTATATATATTGGATTATCTTCCAATCAGATCCCATTCTTTAACATTGCAATGTATGCAAAAAATTTCTTAAACATGTCTTCAAATGCTTCTTGATTCTCCCTCATAGCTAGTCATGCTAACAAGATCATACTCAACCTCAGTCATGGCATGGACCTCTCATCATGATATCATGGAATATCTCACACTAAGGAAGCAATAATATTTTCTCATATCATCAATAATGATCCCAATCATCATCAATACATCCATACAATCATATATCATAGGAAGCATATATCACTCCAAAAATAGATTGTCCCATGAAAGTATCTCAAAGGGTGCTCAGTGTCAACTCTATGTGAATGAATTGACTCAGGCTCTATGCAGATCATGTATGTATATGGAAAAAAGTTCACAAACAAGACATCTATGCTTCAATCGATTATTGTTTGCCAATTGAATTTCAAAAGTATCTCTTTAATCGGAGTGTCCAAGGATTAACATTTCCTCTTTTCAATACTTCTTCAATAGCTTCACATTATAGATTATCTTTACCCATTTTGAAGAAATAAATTCATCATGCCATGATTCATCATCTCAAGCTTCATAAGACATCTCCCTCTTACTTAGATTAGAAAAGGTTCATTACCTGTTAGGAGTAGACGATTAGTGTATAAAAAAGAAAACCAAAAGCAAAGTCATACCATGGAACACATCATCTTGACTTCTCCAAATAACAGTCAATGCGGACATATCCGTATTTGGAAGCTCACTTTATGCAATGTTCTCTATGTTAGCCTCTTACTCATAGCAGGTGTTCATATTTCATGATCGACATTTTTACATGCCAAATATGTCATGCTTTGCAGGCTGCAATGTTCCATATTTGCTACTGAGGCCAAAGAAGTGTCCCTGAGAGTCTGATAGCCCAAGTGCCTCTATTGTATTCCAATTTTGATGAGTTATTCCATTTTTCAATAATTTTACAGTAAAGGGAGGTCCAAACATCTTAATCTTGGTCTCCCTAGGTTTCAATTTACTGTTGTAGAATATAGAGAATCATTATCTCTCTAAACAGCTTAATCTTGGCAGATTCTTAGATAGGTAGAGAAGCAAGGGTGATCAATAGCCTAATCTGAGCCCCTGGATGAAATAAATATAGATGTAGATAGGAGGCGAGTTAAAAGAAAAAAAAAAAAATTTGAAAATCGGGGTTTGATAATTCAAATGCACCCAAACCAAAAGAAGAAAAAATGCTAGGTAAAGTAGGCTGGGTAGGTAGTCTGAGGTTGCAGAAGCAGATTGCTAATCACTTGTGGTCTTGTCAAGAAATACTTATATCACTTATGGCATTGGCACCATGGCAGTTGTTTGGTGGTACAACAAGGAAGCATGACTAACTTCCCCTTCTCATTTCCTCAGAAATCATTCACTAACATCCCCTCAAGGACCTTGAGATCTGCCCAACCAGCCCTGTTTTCACTCCATTCTTGTTAAAAACCAAGTTGACATCTGAGTTGACTTAGTGAAAAGAAGCCACATTTCTTGTGTAAAAATAATCTTTACACAATCCATTCATTTCCCTATGCTTAAGTTTCCATTCTATAAACTTAGCATGCATCCCCTCCTTTGCATTCCAAAGACCTCATATTAACATCTAACTTTATTATTTAGTTCCCTAAATCATTCCCCTATCCCCTACTATGTGAAAACTACTTAAAATCCCAAAAAAATAATAATATCCCTACCCCTTGGCACTATAGCCATATTTCTTAAGCCAGGGAAATAATAGTCCATCTGGGGCTATTGTTAACCCTTTCGTGTTCTAATCTAGAGTTAGTTTGACCTCTGGTTAAACTAGCAACCATTTCCCTTTAATCCTAACCCCATAAAACCCATTTTCCGCCGTTATCCTAAAGTTATGTATTTAAAGCATTTAACCCCCTAGCACATAAACCATAAACCCACATTTCTAATCTTTACCCCCCGCTGTGTGATTAAACAAATATTACATAGCACGCGAGCCCCGTCCCTAACCCTTTGCCGCCTTACCTGTCCCGTCAGTCGTCCGATGGCCAGCGCCCCAGATCTATGGTGGGCGGGTCCTTTCCCTTCCGAACCCGTCGATGGTTAGCGTCCGGGATATGGGCAGTTTTCCCGTCGTACTCCTGCCACGCGTCACCCTCTCGACTGTGGCGGAGCCCCCTCCTCTCAAACCACCTGTGCCCAAAAGCGGTGCGCCTAAAACAGGATACCGCTTCCCCCTGCGTGACGTAAGCAGCACGTCACCCTGCCGCGTCACCCTACCACGTCACCCTGCTGACGTCATCCGCCGTATTGGGTCCCATTGCTGACATCATCTACCGAAAAAACATGCAAAGTGCGGAATCGATGCTTAGGAAGCCCAGAATCAAAATCTGAGGCAGTTTTTGATGCGCGATTAGCGCTAATCGCACATCGCTAAGGAAAAAGGGCCGAAATGGAAAGCCTCAGTGTGCAACAATTATTTTTTCCTTGAAAGGGCAGAAAAGGGGCATTTTCACAGTTTCGAGCATGTCAGAGGAAATATGAAGCCCAGGTTCAATTAAAAGAGTATCAGTGAAGCGGAAAATAGTATCAGATCGACAATATCAAAGCGGGTGAACATTAAGACCATCCAAACAAAGTCAATGAATGCCAGAATAGAGTTAAAGGCCATTAAAGTAGAGTCATATCAAATTTAATAAGAATCACAGCCACCGAAGAGCAGCAGAACTGACTAAGAGGTGCAACTAAGAGATTGACGGCACAGTTATTGCAGATTGGACAATAGAGCCACCGAAGGATGCCACATAGCCTCATTTTTGAAACAGCTGCCCCCAGCGCAGCATCAGATAGATATTTTTACATTACTTGCAAGAGAAGTTAGGTTAATTGGATTTATTTCCTCAAATCTTCTATCAGATCTATTTTTGTAGATATTTTGCCTATAAATACAACCCTGAACAATGTAATAAGGGTTGGTGGGTTGTTTGATTGATCTCTCATTTGAGACTTGCACTGTAAATATTAAGAACTTCTGTAATCAAAGATTGCTGGAATGTTTGCATCGGAACTGGCTGGTTGTGCTTTTAATGGCTGAAGGGCATGATATGGAATTCTCGTGCTTGCTCATGGTTCAATAAGTCTTCCCTCCCTCTGTTTATCAGTTTATATGTATTTGTACCATCTATATATCATAATCTAAGTTGCAGGAAAAAAGAATAGACCAGAACTGGTTTTCATGCCCTCTGTGCTCAATTCTTGTAACTTTTCTATGTTTTCCTCTGAATCAGTGATGAATATGCATTTTTAATTAAACATGTTTAAGCTATTTCCTTCACATATGAATGTTGTCTAGGAATTCTTCATTGCCCTATTCATCCTTCATCTATTTTCCCTCTTTGGCTGGATGAGAGAATTCTTAGTTGCCTCTCATCCCCTGACCTCCATTTCATCCTTGTTCCAGCATAAATCATTGTGCCATGTGTAGCTATCCTGCTCCACATTCCCCTCTTCTACCAAAGAAAACACACCCTTTAGTTCACATTCATTGACTCCATGCCCAATGGTTTGAACTTCTTACACTTTGCATGCCAACTCTGCTTGAATAGATCAACCATCCCACCAATCTAAATCAAAACCCATGTGCATCATATCTAGCCTAAAATCATCCCTTAAAAAAAGCTAAATCCCAAAGAGAGAGCCCTCTTTGACTACTGGTAGGCTAGGACCTGCAGTCCAAAGCTTGGTTTGTGGTTACCTCAGCCATATTCCCTCAGGAGTCAAAGGGAACAACCTGAGTGATAACATAATGGCGACTCAGCTGGGGAAAATCATCTATTCATCACTATAAATCCCCTTTTTTGATCAGTTTGCCTTTCAAATAAGTCTTAAACTTGTTTTTAAAATTTCCCCCCAAAAAAAAAGAATCAAAAAATCTCAAAACATCTCAAAAACATTTTGTTTCTTATTGCATATTAAGTCCTGATCTGTGTTGTGGACAGAGGTCAGGCCCTTCAAAGTTAATTTACTTATCCACCTGGCGACTCCACATAATCCTCATAATAAAGACTCTGCTAGAGAAATGAACCCAAGAGAAATATACGAGCAGATCAAGCTTTTGACCTGGATTACTATCCAAGAGGTCATGTTCTTTCTCTTCCATAAAATTTTGTTGTGTATAGTGTATTTTAAAAACAATTTCAAATTAGATTTTCATGATTTGCCTTCTGAAAACGTAGTTGAAAAGCCTCCTTGCACATCAAAACAACAGCCTTTAAATGCTGCTGAAAATCATCATACAGCCAAGGAGGAAACAAATGTCAAAGCCAATCATTCTATCCTTGTTCATATTGAGTCCATTCAGCCAATCCCTATACATAATCCTGTGCCTTGTAAAGTTCCTGATAGATATAAGCCTCTTGTTTTGCCTCCCGTGCTTAATCCTCCACCCAAAAATCATCCTGAGTATCTCCCAAGGTTTGATGGAGAGAATGGTATTACTGCACAAAAGCATATCCAAGCCTTTGAAGACTATCTTAATATATTTGAAGTGGAGGACGAGGATGTTACTATCAGGCTGTTTGCCCTTTCTTTGCAAAGCGCAGTTAGGACTTGGTTTAAAGCATTGCCTAAGGCTAGCATCTCTAATCTTCAGCAGTTTTCCAAGCTCTTCCTTGATAGATGGATGACCAAACTTAATTTCCTCTTGCTCATTGAAGAATATTATCAGTTAAGAAGAAGTCAAAATGAATCTGTTCAACAATTTTTTGATCGATTCAATCAAGTTTATCATTCTATCCCTTTGAATATTAGACCTCCCCCTGATTTAGCTCTATTGCATTGTCCAAGAGCTTTTGACCTAGAAATAGAATTCCATTTAAGAGAAAGGAGCCCATCCACTATGAAACAAATGCAGGACATGGCAGTGGACATAGAGGCCAATCTGAAGATCAGGGATGAAAAGCGCGAAGCAAAGCAAGAAGAAAAGCTTCATAGTTTGTTACAAAAGTCAGAGGAAATGATCACAATGAAAGTTGAAAGTTTAGAGCACTAGAACACATTTGTTTTGCAAGAGGAAAGTAATGACATTCATGAACAAACCTACCACAAAAAAATGACATATTCGTACAGCCATACATGATGGAGCACTCTCTTGATATACTATATGAATATAACAACTTCTCTTCTTTCAACTGCTTGCCAAAATACGATGAGTATGATGATGATGATGAGCCTAATGACCAAATCAGCCTTGCAGAGGAGTCAGAGCCTATTTTGGCAGAAAGCACAGTTCAGGATCAGCAGCCTAAAATCAATAATCAACGTGCCTATCTCAGCTATGAAGAGAGGGAGGAAAATGCAGAAAATTGTGAATTCAGCAAGGGAACTTTACCTTTCCGTGTGAATTCTTTTCAATTTATTAAGGAGAACTATCATGCAATTAATAAACAAATATCACCAAGTGTTGATATTGATCATCTAGAGGAAGCCCAAATCATTGTTAAAAATACATTACCTCTAGTTTTGCAGCCCCAAAGAGCCATTGAATATCAGATTGAGGAAGATTCGAAAGCGGCTTTTCGTGATCAAGTAATCCAAGTGGATCCCCTGCCTCTTTGTTTTCATCCATTTGAGTTTTTCGAAGAAGAAGAGGAGCAGCCTGCGCAGATCAGTCAAGAGCCATATGAGCCTGTTTGTAATAAATTGCAAATATCAGTTAATGGTGTATATGATTCATGTGCTGACAGGGTGTATGATGAAGTAAAGAAGTGCTTTTCTCCATTAGCAGGCTGTGTGCCTCAATGTCAAAATATTGATGATATCCAGTTTCCAAGGCATGATAGTGATCCCAAACTTTTGTATAGTTCTTCAATTCAGTCCAGCAATAATGTATATACGTTGCGGGACCCTTTTGTACAGTTTCTTGTTTCAGCAAAGAAGGTCAGCAGTTATCTGATCTTCTCAAACATTAACAAAGCCATATCAGATTACAAGATCGCAGTTTTTCTCGCCAGCAAGCACAAGCAGAAAAGCTCGTTCATGCTTATAATACTTAAGTGGATGCATTGGTTATTTCATTTCACCTAACAACAAAGTAAGTGCTGGTTAGAGTAGGTAGGTAGGATTTCAGTTTCTGTTTGGATAGCAAGCTTGTTGCAGTTGAAGCTCGAAGTGAAGGCCCTAAGCTCTTCAAGTCTGCTGTCATGTTCATAAATAAAGCAACTAGCAAAAGGAAGTTTTCAGAGTACAACAACAACTAAAGACTAAGGCATTCTGACCTACTGTTCTTGAATTTTCGCAAGGAAAATCCATCCCCAAGTGGAGCCACTGTTAGCCTCCTGCTCATAGAAGATGTTCATCTTTCATGATCGACATTTTTACATGCCAAATATGTCATGCTTTGCAGGCTGCAATGTTCCATATTTTCTACTGAGGCCAAAGAAGTGTCCCTAAGAGTCTGCTAGCCTAAGTGCCTCTGTTATATTCCAATTTTGATGAGTTATTCCATTTTTGAATAATTTTACAGTAAAGGGAGGTCCAAACATCTTAATCTTGGTCTCCCTAGGTTTCAATTTACTGTTGTAGAATATAGAGAATCATTATCTGTCCAAACATCTTAATCTTGGCATATTCTTAGATAGGTAGAGAAGCAAGGGTGCTCAACAGCCTAATCTGAGCCCCTGGATGAAATAAATATAGATGTAGATAGGAGGCCAGTTGAAAAAAAAATAAAAATAAATAAATAAATAAATTGAAAAGCGGGATTTGCTAATTCAAATGCACCCAAACCAAAAGAAGAAAAAATGCTAGGTAAAGTAGGTTGGGTAGGTAGTTTGAGGTTGCAGAAGAAGATTGCTAATCACTTGTGGCCTTGTCAAGAAATACTTATATCACTTATGGCATTGGCACCATGGCAGTTGTTTGGTGGTACAACAAGGAAACATGACTAACTTCCCCTTCTCATTTCCTCAGAAATCATTCACTAACATCCCCTCAAGGACCTTGGGATCTGCCCAACTAGTCCTGTTTTCACTCCATTCTTGTTAAAAACCAAGTTGACATCTGAGTTGACTTAGTGAAAAGAAGCCACATTTCTTGTGTAAAAATAATCTTTACACAATCCATTCATTTCCCTATGCTTAAGTTTCCATTCTATAAACTTAGCATGCATCCCCTTCTTTGCATTCCAAAGACCTCATATTAACATCTAACTTTATTATTTAGTTCCCTAAATCATTCCCCTATCCCCTACTATGTGAAAACTATATAAAATCCCAAAAAAATAATAATATCCCTACCCCTTGGCACTATAGCCATATTTATTAAGTCAGGGAAATAATAGTCCATCTGGGGCTACTGTTAACCCTTCCATGTTCTAATCTGGAGTTAGTTTGACCTCTGGTTAAACTAACAACCATTTCCCTTTAATCCTAACCCCATAAAACCCATTTTCCGCCCTTATCCTAAAGTTATGTATTTAAAGAATTTAACCCCCCTGGCGCATAAACCATAAACCCACATTTCTAATGTTTACCCCCCGCCGCGTGATTAAACAAATATTACATAGCACACAAGCCCCGTCCCTAACCCTCTGCCGCCTTACCTGTCCCGTCAGCCGTCCGATGGCCAGCGCCCTAGATCTACGGTGGGCGGGTCTTTTCCCTTCCAAACCCGTCGATGGTTAGCGTCCGGGAGATGGGAGATTTTCCCGTCGTACTCCCGCCACGTGTCACCCTCTCATCTGTGGTGGAGCCCCCTCCTCTCAAACTACCTATGCCCAAAGCGGTGCGCCTAAAACCAGATACTGCTTCCCCCTGCGTGACGTAAGCACCATGTCACCCTGCCACATCACCCTGCCACGTCACCCTGCTGATGTCATCCGTCGTACTGGGTCCCATTGTTGACATCATCCATCGAAAAAATACGCAAAGTGCGAAATCGATGCTTAGGAAGCTCGGAATCAAAATATGAGGAAATTTTTGATGCGCAATTAGCGCTAATCGCGCATCGCTAAGGAAAAAGGGCTGAAATGGAAAGCCTCAGTGTGCAGTAGTTATTTTTGCCTTGAAAGGGCAGAAAAGGGGCATTTTCATAGTTTCAAGCATATCAGAGGAAAGATGAAGCCCAGATTCAATTAAAAGAGTGTCAGTGAAGCGGCAAAGAGTATCAGATCGACAATATCAAAGCGGATGAACATGAAGACCATCCAAACAAAGTCAATGAATGCCAGAACAGAGTTAAAGGCCATTAAAGCAGAGTCATATCAAATTTAATAAGAATCACAGCCACCTAAGAGCAGCAGAACCGACTAAGAGGTGCAGCTAAGAGATTGACGACACAGTAATTGCAAATTGGATAGTAGAGCCACCAAAGGATGCCACATAGCCTCATTTTTGAAACAGCTGCCCCCAGCGCAGCATCAGATAGATATTTTTCAATTACTTGCAAGAGAAGTTAGGTTAATTGGATTTATTTCCTCATATCTTCTATCAGATCTATTTTTGTAGACATTTTGCCTATAAATACAGCCCTGAACAATGTAATAAGGGTTGGTGGGTTGTTTGGTTGATCTCTCATTTGAGACTTGTACTGTTAATATTAAGAACTTCTGTAATCAAAGATTGCTGGAATGTTTGCATCGGAACTAGCTGGTTGTGCTTTTAATGGCTGAAGAGCATGATATGGAATTCTCGTGCTTGCTCATGGTTCAATAAGTCTTCCCTCCCTCTGTTTATCAGTTTATATGTATCTGTACCATCTATATATCATAATCTAAGTTGCAGGAAAAAGGAATAGACCAGAACTGGTTTTCATGCCCTTTGTGCTCAATTCTTGTAACTTTTCTATGTTTTCCTCTGAATCAGTGATGAATATGCATTTTTAATTAAACATGTTTAAGCTGTTTCCTTCACATATGAATGTTGTCTAGGAATTCTTCAT